>VZTL01004062.1:36347-48819 GCA_013400535.1 Scopus umbretta
TAATTTTGAGAATCTGACTTGGTTCTCTTTGTAGACAAAGCCTAGTTTGAAATTATACTGTACAACTTACAGCAATATTGTGAAAACCACAGACTGTTTAAGCTCTCTGCAGGACACTTGACCACACCTACAGACTATAGCTTAGACATCTCTACAGTGCTCCTGCATTACCTAGCATGAAGCTGTGGAGCCAGTGACCATCTGCTTGCTCCTATGTGCCTGAAGTGCCTGTGGGATGCTGACTGTATGGTGATTTAGGAAGTAGATGAGGCACCTGCCTTTTTGGCTGATGTCAACCCCCAAGGAGGGTAGGTATCACACAGTGAGGCTGAGCAGTGGTGAGATGCCTAACTGGGGCTTTTCTATGATAAGAGACCAGTAGGCAGCAGGAGAATGTGTAGCATGGAAATAAAAAGAAAAGGATTCTGGTTTCTGAATCCTGAGCTGTGGGTCTATCCTGGGTTTGCTGTGTTATCCACAGATACGTGATGCTGAAGAAGAAAAAGAGCCAGGTGTACAGTTAGAGTGCAATTTTACCATACTGCTGCACAGAAGAGGTGTTGTCAAAGACATATTCTGTGCAGTCACATTTCTTTTCTTAATGCACAGCAGCTTGGGCAAGGGCGAACCCCTTTTCTTGCCCTGGCCTAAAGGCTACACACAGCTGGGATTTTGCACTGAAGCCCCAAGACCATCCTCTGTTTTCTGTAAGAGATAGTTTTCCCTTTCCCAAGTCCAGTTACTAGGAAAAAAGATTTCTTTCCCCACATCTCAGTTTAACTATTACCCAGGCTTAGTGCACCATCCTGAACATCTCATGGGGCAAGTGACTCATTGAGTCCCTGGATTGCTGAGCAGAAATTAAAAATAAAAGAAAACAAAACCAACTCACATCATACAAGCTAAACTGGCCCTCAGAGGAACTTCTCTCCAGGTTCTTGAAAAGTGTTTAGCAGCATGCCTACAGGACAAACTTTAAAACATATCCCATTTGTGAGGATAACTGGATTTGTAAGGAGAACTTGAGGACACCTGAAATATTCCGGATTAAAATAGTTTTTGTCACAAATGTTTAGTGACTTGTTTAACAGAGACACACACATGCAGACTTTTAGTTTTATACGTTTAAGAGCTTATAAATTCTCCCCAGAAAAAATAAATCTGTTTGATATGTTTTGCTTCCACAGGAAGAGTCAAGCTCCAAAATGATAATATTGCGCATTTATAGGATTTGAGAGGTGATAAAAGTCAGTGGTTTAGTGGATGTTGTATTTCTGACCAGGCATGATTAAATTTTGCAAACCAAACACTACCCACTTGCTTTGGTCCTGCAGAGGCACCCAAGATTTCTGAAAGCCATATTTGCAGTTAAAGACTCAATAGGATAAACAAATGCAATAGAAGCAGAAAACCTACTTTGTTTGAAGAGTTTGTGTTCTCATCCTTTATAGGAATGACTAGAAAACAAAATGTTACTTTAGGTTAATATAACCTCTGTCTTGCTCAGTCTTGCTTTGGTGCACATTGCATTGTGTGGCAGCAAACATCAGATGAGCTTAGCTGCATGCTAATCTTGAAGAGAAACACAACCACATGATTCCTCTACCATTCACATTGTCTGTCCCCAGGCAGGTATTCAGGTTTTATAAGTGATGAGCTCATTAAGATTTCTGCTTCTTAAAAGCCCCTCAGGGAAACATTTGTTTGTTTGCCATTCTGTATTTAAAGTCTGTAACTGGAAAAATTGTTGCAATGTCCTCATTCAGCTCTCAGCATAGTATCAATAGCTTAGATTTATAACATGCACATCTTCCCATGGATGGTTAATGTTGTTTAACAAATCAGCTTCGGAAAACAAACAAATAATTACAGATCTTTTAACAATATAAACACTTTTGGTTGCATGACAGTTTATTTGCTTTAACAAAATTGCTCTTTTAGTTGTCCGTTTGTGAAATATTCTTGCAAGCCAAGGGCATGCTGAGTCCAGTGTTTTTTACCTGGAGATCACCCATGAATAGCAGTTTCAAGGAGGGATGGAGAGTGGCTTAAAAAATTGGAGCCATGAAAATAAAATAACCAAAATCAGAAACCGTCTTGGAAAATGTCTGCAATACAAGTCTTCAGCAAGAAACATTTTAGGAGAAAAACAAAATAGCTTGTGGCTTAAATAGAAGTTCTGGACACAATTCTGCCATCATTTTAAACTAGGGCACAAGACACATAAATGCCAAGTGTATCTGTCTCATGGTATTGCATTTTGATAATTAGACTGCCTGATTAGTGTAGTCTCCTGTATCAGATGGTATTTTCAGCTGGAAAATAAACATTTTCCTAAGAAACATAGACAGAAAGCTAACTTTAAAAAAAAGGCCAACTTTATACAAGAAGTATTCCATCTTCCTGTTATTAATAGTGCAATATGTGTCCAGGACTTTTTACGTTAAGGGATTTGAAAGCATCCCACCACAGACTTGGAACAGAACAGCTGTTTAAAGTGAGCAATATATCCAGGCTTGTAGAGTGCCAGAGGATGCAGATACAGGGACCTGTAATAAAGAAGGTTGTGAGAGTGTAACTTTCCTCTGGATGCGAATGAAGCACTTAGCTAGCATTAAAATGGCCTTCTCAAAGTTTTGGGCCACTTGTCTTAGCTCTCTACGGGACTGGCCTGTAGGAAGGTACCTCTAGTGACATCCATTGATGGGGAAATATAAACTGCAGTATTTACCTGTGCAGAAGACAAAGGCCTCAGGTATGTACCACAAATGATAACTTTTTTATGCAACATGACAACCCACACCTTTAGAACTGAATTCCTGATACCACACATTCTCCATACCATGTTTTGCAGTTCTGCAGATGTGCTTCAGAGCGTCTCCTTCATCAAGCTTTCTAACAGCTTGCTTCTGCAGCTCTGCCCATGGTGAGCTGATGAAATCATTCCATCCCATTTTGCATGATGAGTAGGTCTTCTGAAACAAAACTCGACTGTTCATATTGCTCTCTGTCTAATTTTAATGACTCTTTCAGAAGCCTTTTTTCAGATCTGTGATGAATCTCTGTGTGAGCTATCTAAATGGCAGAGTATGTAAAGTAGCATGGACATATAAATCGCTTTATTTCTTCTGTGTATTGATACCTGGGCATTGTCCTAGCAACTCTCAGGGTCTTGCTAGTGCCTTAAAAAAATCAGATACTAAATATCTTTCCAACTTGATCTAATGATCCATTTGTGGTGTCTGCTGAAAAGCTGTCATAGGTTAGCACATCTTGGATCAACCAGCCTGGCAAATGGCAAAATTATAGCAGTGTTGAATGATTTTTCTTTTGATACAGCAAGAAAAAGAACTTTAAAATATACTGGAAGCTGTAGGCTGGGAAAAGCACAATTGGCTATGGCAACTGTGTTTTGTTCTCTCATGATTTATTAGTACTTTGTTATATGAATGTGATATGATGTGGTCTCATATCTGTTTTGTGGTCCTACATAAATACTGGCATTACAGTGCTTTTATAATCTAGGACCTATAAGGGTACAGGGTGATATGATACCTGTGTTGTGCCAGGCCTTAACCCTGACAGCCTCCATCTTCTTTACCTGTTCAATGCAGGGTAGCTCCAGAGCAGTAACATGACTTCACCTTTACTCAATGCTTTATTCAAATAGACATTCCCATTTTCATTAAACATAAGATTGCTGAATTGTTTTAATTTCTTTCTGATCTATTCCAAGTGCCACTGATTTGCTCAGAATTGTTTTGGGATTGTTTTGCAGAAGCAACCCTAACTTAGAACTGCCTGAGATGTTAGGGTTTGGCAGTAATGGTTAATGTTAGTATAGTCAGACAAAAGCACTGCAGAAACTAAACTAACCTTCCTCAAAACCCTTCATGGACTGCTGGTGGAAGCAATGTGGTATGCCAATCATTTCAAGTAATAGTGGAAAGGGACCAGTATGCACTTGGGAATTTTATTTATTGGAAGCAAGACCTTCAGCATCTAAGGTTTTTCATTTCCCCCTGCATTGACCTTGCTTTGGAGATTTTGACTGCAACAAGATCAGAAATGACGGCGGTGATTTACACTTCACTCTCCCTCTTGATTTCACTTTGATGTCCATACAAAAATATTGGCTTGCAAAGTATTTCTTCTTCACTTGGGTCTTGGAGAGTGAAGAGAAATAATCACTCTCTACAAGCTTTTGCTCTAAGAAGAGTATCTGTGTATCATTCATATCATTTTGGAGGAAGAGGATATTGTAATAATGAAATAAAATGTTTTAATTGTGTGCATATTTACACACAGTATATTTACTATGGAATTCCTGATAGTTGTTGTGAAGGCCCCTCTGACTTTTACTTACACTTACTGCTCTTTAGATAATTTAAAAATTCTACAAGGCACAGAACTACACCATGAGAAGTCTATGAATGAAATATTTCTGTTCTGTTATTATAAGTCAATATATTTCTAAGATTCCATATTTCAAGTCTTTTAAAAATGACTTTAAATATATGTAAGTTCTAACTGTTCTAATTAAGTTATTTCTTTTCAAGTCTTTTAAAAATGACTTTAAATATATGTAAGTTCTAACTGTTCTAATTAAGTTATTTCTCTGTATATGTACTTACAAACTTACATGTATGTATGTATATATACTCTCTCTGCAGTGCTCTTAGAATTGCTTCAGTGTTCTAGACATCCATCTGCAAAACTCAAGCCAAGGTCTACAAAGAGAAGGTATTAAATCTTAGCCAGTTGGGTAACTAATATGGGAACCCTTTGAAAAATACTATTGTATTTAGGGTTTTTTTTTTTTGGTAAAAATACTTGGCCAAGAACAGGAGACAAGTATAAACATAAGTCCTGGTTTAAGGAGCTTACAATTTAAAGCCCTTTAGAAAATTACTTACATACATATAAAAATCCAATTATCATTAAAGTTATGCGCTATGAAATCCAAGGAATTGTTGCTTTGTAACACAGGATTAGTATTAACGTATGATATTGGCAGCATATGTTTGACAGGCTGTCTAGGACACGTGCTGTTGCTCCAGGGTTTAATAATTGGCTTCAAAAAGACATTTCAGTATTTGAAAGAGAGAACAGATTCTGAAAGTGCCAGCAATGGAACTCAAATATCTACCAGATCAGGTGTACGCAGTAAAACCCTAAGTCTTAGATAAATTATAAAGCAATAACACAGACCTTAAAACCAGGTTGGAGAAATGAACAACTACAAAGTTCATTACCTGCTAATCCTGCAGGATTCACGATTCATTAGAGGGGATCATTTCGGGCATTGAGACATAGCACTGAATTTATAAGCCTCTAAGATGTTTCTAATTTCCCTATCAAATACAAGAGTGTTGGAAAAGGGTAGGGAGCTCACGTGAAATGAAATGCCTCTTTAAACAAAAATATTATTGTAACCAATTAGCAATTGCTAACTTAGTGGTAAATACCGTGCGAAATACAGCATTTGACTGGAAGGGGGTGTCTTTGCATAACAACGTGATAGTTTTATAAAGCCTCTACTACAGGAAATTCTTCTGCCTGGTGAGTTGTTAACACTGCATTGCATTCACAAGATCATATAAAACCTGCCAGACATTACTTAGAACAAACAAGAGCCAAAGAACAGCCAGCTTTCGAATTAATATTGCTAATGGTATTGTACTAGGGAAACAGCTGTTGAAGCAGAAGGCTAGGAATGTATTTCTTATTTCTATTACTATTTATATTACAACAGTATGCAGGTGTATTAGAAAAATTTAGGCCTCCTTAGGCACATTGTAGACACATAGGAAGAGATGTTGCCTTAGAGAACTTAAATCAAAACAAGACAGACATGAGGAAAAGTGAAAGCAAAGAGAGATGCAGTGACTTCTGGCCAGGCAACAAGTGAGTGATAGGAGGACAGGTCAGGTCTGTTCCCCTTGCATTCCCTCACCTTCACTGGCTCCTGCACTGGCTGCTTGCCCAGTTGGCCTGAACTGGAACAGTAGCATCAAACACTGGTTTTGTAAAAGTGCCCAAGATGGTCTAAGATATCCAAGAAGACAATTTTGGATGGATCTGCCACCTGCACTGTTCCCTGGTACCGCAGACAATGACATTCCCTTCCTGGTCCCACTGCTCCTGTTATGTCTATAAGACAGGATACTTCAGAGGCACATATCCTAAGCTGACATTTATTATTTTATTTTTGAAAGCAAAAATATAAGATGAACCTCATAAGTTGTGTGCTTAGCTAGTTTGTGTGAATATTTGCCCTTGTCCTGCCATTTCATCCCTTTTAGCTTTATGTATGTTCTCTTCTTCGGGTGTATGTGAATAACTCTCCAGAACAGGGGCTATGTCTCTCTACACATTTGTATTGTTCGTCAGCACAGTGAAACTGCAGCCATTTGGCCTTTGCAATAATTGTAAAAATCAACATAAAAGCATAAGGAGAAATTATATAAACTATAGAAATGAGACAAAACCACTAGAACAATAGCCTGGTGCAAATCTTCATTATGGTAGAGCAAATAAACATACATGATCCAAACCCTTTCATTATCTTCTGTTCTTAGTGACAGCTTGGGAAGACAAATATGGGATAGAGGCAGTGTGAAGATTTGAAAGAAGTCATATACTTCCAAGACCTGCTGCAGCCTGCTGCAATGCATCTTCTAGTGCGATCCAAATGACACTGGCTATGTGAGTCCTATTCCTCTCTTCCTTGTCACAGACCCTCAGTTCCAGCTACATATATACGACCTGCTGGACCTGCATTTAGAAAAGCAATTTCTAATGCCTTAGTGACTGTCAATTACAAGGACTCCACTACCTATCTAGAAGTTGAGTACCTATCCATACGAAATATTTATATACAGGCCACTGCTGGCTACTGCATAGGTGAGATGGAGTGCAGGACATCTAGCGTATCTGTTCCTGTCTTCATTTGTTGGAAGTGCCTTGATTTAGAAATCCAAGTTAGCTTGTTATTAGTGGCTATCATTACTCCTTTGTTGCTCAAGGTTTCTAGATATATATTCTTTAGTAAGGCACCATATTTTTTCTTTGCTCTTGGTACAGGCATTTGTTACCCCACGATGTTCTGCATGACTGAAAACCATCCCAGATCATGCATTTCAAATGGATTGGTAAATCAGATGTTTGGCACTGATAACATCTGTCACATTGTCTCATAATGTGATTAAGGAGAATCTATTACTAATGTGACTTTTAATTTTGAATATTCAATTACAGTTTGTACCTCTTTAATTGCATCTCCACTATTTGTTTTCAGGACTGCTGTTGCATACAGTGACAGCGGAGACGGGACCATTAGCCTTCATTACTAAACTGAGTAATGAAAACACTCAGCATTGTCCTGATATTGCCATTCAGTGTCATATTGCCAAATGCCTATTTTCCTGACATTTCTGCTTGTAACTGCAGATACTGTAATTGGTATGAGACCTCTGCATTTTTTGTGTGCTTATTTTTAAGTGACAATGTTGTGAAAGAAATCTGTTTACTGACAGTTTCTCTAGTCTCATTAAAAACCTTTTCAGTATTCCTTAGGTTGGAAAGCAGCATAAATCTACAGGAGATAACATGTTGGGAGGGAAATGGGTGAGTGGTGCAACTCTAAATGCCTTAGTAGGTTAGGTAAGAGTGAATGACATAAGAAATCCCTCAGACAAAGCCTTTCTTTCTGAACATATGGGCTACAACACTTATCTCATTTTTGGGTTTGCCTTGCCAATGGTGCATGTATTTTTCTCATAGTGTATCTGAATAGAAACTGCTTATGAATGAAAATTAGTTATGAAAAGGCAGTGCCAAGTATCCCAAGTTTTGATGCAGGCATTCATGCAAGATGAGTTAAGCATACATTGTAGTCTGTTCACTGGGCATAGGACTGAACTGTTTGTACAGCTGAGATTTTCTTAAGTTTGTATTTCTGCTTTGAAGTAGCTTAAGCAGATTCAGTATTCAAGGAGCTAACGTTCAACTCTTTTTTCAAATGGAGTCCCCTTCAATTGTTAGCATTGAAATCCTGTGAGATGTCCTGTTCAGGAATGAAGGCCTCATCTTTCCTTTTAAAAAGGGAAATAAGCTCCTTATGAAAATATATCTTATTAATTTTCTAATTCAAATATTATGTTATGCTGCTAAAAAGCCATTTCCATTATGTTATGAGCAATTTTGATCGAGTGAAATTCTTGAGAACCCTTCATCAGAAGTAGAAAAATGGATTTTAGACTGATGGAAAATACAAAGTTGTTTTTCAGACCTAAAACTGGGCAACTGTACTTGCTCCTCAACATGGACTCATTACATGGATAGGTGCTGTAGTGAGTGCATAAATAAATATCAGACACTGTGCAAATAACGTACTAATTTATGCAGTAGTGGAATACCAATCAGCCTTTGGCAGTAACCACTACACCATCCCTGGATGACTAGAGTTTTAACTCATTGGATCCAAAACTTTCTTTCCTTTTCTCCTGAGACAAGTGTTTCTACAACTTCTGCCTCCACAAGTGCAGCTCAACAGCGTGTTTCACATGTGTGATACCAGGAAGGATGTTCATGGTCTCATGGCTACAGTCCAGAGGCTGTATAAGATGACTTTCCAGACATTTGCATTTTTATTGGCAATTGTCTTGACAATACTTGGGGTGAAAAAAAATCTCCCATCTTAACTAGGATTCATGGTTATTTTTCTTTCCTGTTACCATAAGCCAGAATGTGGTGTTCTGTGTAGCTTTATACAGATGGAATAACTCATTTTAATTGCTTACCTTAAAATTTAAGGAATAGAAGTTGTCCTGTTTAGGCTGGCTGTCTTACATCTAGTTACTGAAGTTTATCACTAATCTGCAATTAGTATATAGTTTTAGGAGTATAATTAAAGTGTATGTTTAACAATATCTTGCAGAACAGATAACTGATATAAAAATACTACTTTCCTGATGGGCAGGAAACAAGAATGAAGCAGAAGAACTTACTAGTTCATTGCTTTGCTGGAACATAATATTTTTTCACAGTCACTCAGAATAATAAAGTTTACATAGCTCTCTGGTATACTAGCCCTGAACAATGATATTACCTCTGGTGTTCAGTTTACGTCTTAGTCATATTTCTGTCACCTCATCTTTGTGTGTAAGAAACAAACTGTAGAGGCTAGAAATCTTTTTATTGCTAACTACTTACATTCTTCTTACATGCTGAGCAACTAGGCTTGCACTTTGTGCAGTGACAACAGTATCTGTTGATTGGGAAAACCTCACTGTGGAGGAAGGCAAATTAAGATGCTCTGGATTTCAAAGGTGCTGGTATACAGGACAGAAAAAAAAGAAAACCTTAAAATTTAAAAGCATAATAAAGCATAGCTTGTGGAACTGCTTCATATAGCATGCAAATGAAACCAACAGAACTTCACTGCTTTTTTTGTGATTCTGTGGGATGACATGATCTTTTAAAGACAGCTCTCTCCCATTATTGGCTGACTGTTGGAATGTAGGTTGTATGCAAGTTCATACCCAGACAACCCACTGTGGAGCTGAGGACAGACTTAATCACTGTGCTTGACCATAGACCAGAGCAATGTGAGCACCAAAGGAGGGAGAGACAGAGGCAAGACCTAGAAGCTGGTGGTCAGCAGGCACCATTTCATTCCTCTTAACATGGCCATGCTCCTGCCCAACCTCAAAGGAGGACAAGCCTTTTGCAGTCATGGCTCTGCAGTGGTTATTGGCATAGCTAACATAAAGTGGCCATCTCCATCACCAAAATATCATCAATCAAAGATAATCTGTCTCTTATCTAAGCATGCTGAAATCACAAGAAGCCAGATAACTGGAGCTGCCCCATTCATTGAATGGCATGCCTCCAGTGGCCCATCATTTCTGGGAGCATATTTCCTTTCAAGTTTTTCTGAAAATTTTATCCAGTGCTTCGATGGGTGTGAACTGCTGAGAAACACAAAGTGCAGTGCAATACTCTAATCTCTGTTATTAATATGCAGATTATAATTATATTCCATTAGTGAATTGGCAGGATATATTAAATTCCTTTTGCTTGCAGTGAAATTAATTAGTAGCTTGGAAAAAAAATGGCTGAGTCCGTTTCCAAATAATTAAGTGAATTTTCATGCTTCAGTCATAACCATGGAAAACTCTTACTTGGAAGAATTAACAAGTGGCTAAGAATTGATTTACTACTGTACGTAGGATGTAGGACTATGACACACCCGAACCTGCCCATCATTGCTGTTTCATTCACAGGATCTATTTTAGCACTACTGCTTTTTGTCTTCAATATTTCCACTATTTCAGAAATTCAATCATGTAATGAGGAATTTGTCTCTAATTCCCATTACAAATCTATGGTATTGTATACCCATTTGTCTTTGAATTAATATATTTTCAGCTTAAATATCTCCTCTTGCTGCTCTTTGTAGATGAGGATAATCTAATCACTCTCAGCTTTCAATACAAGGTTATTTTCTATCACCAGATAACTTTGTAATGCTGTATTTATGCACTAGGCTCAAAGTTCAAATAGCACACCTTCTTATCTGTGTGTTGACTGTTTGAGGAAGTGATCTGTTACCCAGAGGACTAAAACTACTTATTTTCATCAATACAACAGCCTTTTTTTTCCCAGTCACTACCAAATTTCAAATGTTTATATTATCATACATTTTGAAGTAGTATTTCTTTCATTAATAATATTAAAAGTGTACCTGTCCACATTCAAGATAAATTCTTTAGGTCTGTATAACCCAGTCTATAACCTCATCAAATGTTCTTTTTGAATTCTTTTCCATCTTGAGAGCTACTCTATCATCTTTCCCCTACTTTATATGAGAGGTTTTCACATCTTGTTTCAGTAGTTCTAGTTCTTCCACCTCATTACTCAGGTTTCCTGCATTAGTCCACAAACAACTGCATTTTTTCCTTCTGACCTCACAATGTTTCCTAAACCAATGACAGCCTGATCAATTCTTTCATCCACAGAAGTACTTTGTTTTTTTTCCCCTGCTCTCCACTACCTTATTCTCTAGCATAGCCTTATTCCTGACTACAGCCTCATTTACATTGTTTTTCACCTGTTATTTATTAACAACAATTGTGGAGATAGCATGTGTCTCTCCCAGTCACACCACATCCCTTGCAATCCAGACTGATATTTTCCTTTATCTGATTTTGTAGTCTCGGTCACAGAAGGTCAGTGCTACAGTCAGTCAGGTGCAAACCTTCCCCTGAAAAACATGCTTTTTCTGTGAACGCTTCCTAAAGGTTTAACACCCTGATGTCCCCCTCCTAGGACTAATTCCTCAGCTATCTCTTTGGTGTGATCATATTCATGGCTTCAACCTCCTTCTCAAGGAGCAAGAGAAAGGAGTAGCCCACATCTCACCAATGTTTTAAACATCTGTATGGGCATTTCTATGGTGTGACCCATCTCACGATAATGTGTACATTAGGAGGGGGTTAGTCATGTTTGATAAGGGTCAGCTTCTCTCCTTTGACTCCAAAGGAAGCCCAAAAGGCCAGGTCAGGAGTGGAGAACTGCTTTGTTTATCTCTGAGGCTGTGTCCTCACCACTAAACTGAAGATGCTCAGGCATGTTTCTGGGCACTGAACCCATCGGGCGTGAGGCTACACTTGCAATCTCTGCCAGCCTTGCAATGGGGAGGCTGCTTGCAAAGCTCCTGTTGGGAAAGGCCCTCTGCAGCCCTTGGAGCA
Source organism: Scopus umbretta (assembly GCA_013400535.1). Classification (NCBI taxonomy): domain Eukaryota; kingdom Metazoa; phylum Chordata; class Aves; order Pelecaniformes; family Scopidae; genus Scopus; species Scopus umbretta. Next base: position 48,104 of record VZTL01004062.1, read on the forward strand.
GTCCAGCCCCCAGGCTGTGGCTGGGAGCCTGTTTGGGAGATTGACACTTGGCTTGAACTAAAAGAGGGCTGGAGACCACCTTAATGGCCTGGGAACAATTCTGTGTATTGTTTCATGTATTAACATTGCTGTCTTTAAACTTCTTTGAAGTGTCTCCCAAACCAGGTGTAATGGTTCTCCAACCTTTCTAAAGCAAGTCTGATACAGTCCCAGCTGGGAAGTTTTCATGGCATTCAGGTCTACCTGGTAAGGGGTCTGCAGGAGGGAGTCCCACTGGATGTAGATTCCCCTGGAGCTCGGGGGCCTTGGCTCTTTGTGGCTGTGAGGACAAGGAGGAGATGACGGAAATAAGAGCTCTGTTTCCAACATGGGAGACAGGTTTTGGGGCAGGGCAGTAGCCATGGTGGCCCTCCTGATCCCCCGGATGAGGGCCAGCTCCCGTTCTGCCAGGGCCACCTCACCCCTGCAGGGCTATGCCCATGACACAAAACTTCAGGTGACACCAAGTGATAATAAAATAAACATCTTTATTTTTAATAGATGGACAAAACAGACCCAAAACCAGACAGTATTTTCCTGAATTGCATGGGTACTACTGAATACAACACAAATGAACTTAAAACATATATATCCATATTATGCTTCCTATCTGCTTTGTTAGGTATAGTCTTAATATAACATTTCTGACACAGACAAAAATATACTTTTTTTTTTTT
>VZTL01004063.1:1907-18744 GCA_013400535.1 Scopus umbretta
GGGGGGGGGCAGCACTTGGGGGTGCCGAGTCACAGGTGAGAGGAGCTTGTGTTCCCAGGGGGGACGTGTGGGAGCATGGCTGGGAAAGCTGGCATGGTAGTGCAGGAAGCGGACCCTGTGGGTTTGCTTGGGTGTCGCAAAGAAAACAACAGAGAGCAAAAAACTCCAGATTTTTCCAGAAAGCCTCCAGCCATCTCTCTTTAAAGATAACACAGCCTGTTTTCTCTTCAGTGGCTCCTGTTTGCTAAATTATAGGCTTGGCTTTCTAAAAGTGAGCCAGGACCGTAGGGATCAGTAACTGGACCAGTCTGATAGAGCAGGAATAGGTGGATAAGTGTCATGGACCAGGGTCCCTCTGGTAACGTTGGTACACTTGGCATTTGCCCCACCAACCTGCTGTCTTGCCCACCCCAGTGAGACAGGATTCACCTCTGGGCTTGGGGGAGACGCTGAAGTGCCTAGGAAGGCATGAACTCACCAAAAGGGGCCTATGGGTCTCACTAGGAAGAGCAGAGAAGGGGAGGGACGCATACCCCTTTGGTGGACCCAAAGCTCAAGCCGTTCACGTAAGCCCTGTGAGCACACAAGAGATGCTTCACCAAAACATCCCTTGGGAATTGCTTCATCTGACAGATGCACGCACGCACGCATAGATCTCCCACAAGTGCTGTGGCATCAGGTTAGACTCAAGAACATAACATTCTCTGCAGACGCAGTAATCTGGCTCTGTGATTCATTTATCTCATGACTCGGTGCTAGCATCAGAGCTACAGCAATTTCAGGTCTAAGGAAGAACCACCCTATAAATAAAAGAATGATTTGCACTAAAGTAGCTAATTGGATTCTCAACAGTTTAATATATCCACTTAGAATCACATTTTGTGTTAGAGCAGATTATGTGGGGTCACTAATGCTGGTCTGCCTTCTATTCTCTTTGTGCTTTCTGCAATGGGCAGAAAAACACACTGCAAACCGAGGGATGGCCTCTGCAGATTACTTGCTAAATTGAACGGTATTCTTAAAGTGAACCTTGAAAATCAGCTGAACTGCTCTCCTAGCATTGCAAAATTGAAACTTATATCAAATTTCAAATCACAGTTGAAAAAAGCAAGCTGCCTTGTTCTGGGGAACAGAACTAGGGCTGCTATATGCTGTAATCATTCATGATCCCTGTCAGAATTTTCTGGAATCACAATACTTTCCTGGAGGGGAGGATACTTTATTTTTTATGTGGAATGTGTTGCGTTGGGCTGTAGTGCTGTCTTGACACGTTTGGATGATATTTAATTCTCCCTTAATTCTCTTGCAAGAAGGAACACAGAAACCCTGTTACAGATGCTGGCAGTCACAGAAACACCTGGAAAGAAGATCCTATTTTGTGCTTCCCAGGTTAAAAGAGGTGGATGATCTTTTCTTTTCTTGAAAAAAGATATAATTTTTTCCTGAAAAATGAAAGTCCCCTTTGAGTAAAGCAGCCTGCAGATTCCTGAAAAGGAAAAAAGCCCTCAGAAGCTAAACAGAAAGGGAATTTTCAGAAGATACTATAGTTCATTTCATTCTGAGATGGTTCTTATCTTGAGCTTGTATTTCATTTTTATAGAAGAGCTTTAAAAAGAGCTGTATAAAAATTTGTGTTGTGTGAAATGAAAGATTTGGGTCTTTTTCAATTGGAGCAACTTTGTTTATGTTTTGATTCATATAAGCATTGGGGAAAATGTAACATGGTTTGGCTATAAGCAAAGCTGTCCTTAAGTGGCCCCAGCCACTACCTTCTGTTCTCCCCAGACTTGGGTAATCACGAAACTAATCAGGCTGGCGAAGAAGGAAAACTTCCAGAGCCAGACCAAAGGCAGTGCCCCATGGCCAGGAAGGGTGCAGGGAGCTTTGCCCACCATGGCTGGGGGCAACTTTTGTCACCAGGAGCACTCCCCACCTGCGCTGCACCCAAGGGTGAGGTCCCCAAACCAAGATCCCAGGCTTGTCCCGAGGTAGCCCAGCTCCCAGGGGCTTCAGCGGGAGTGGCACAGGGCCCACAGGAGGCGGGAGAGTTGGGCCCTACCTGTTTACACAAGGTATATAAACACTTAACGAAGTGCATTAATGGGTTTCAAGGAGGCACACGAGCACATTCCTAGGGTGGTCTCTGTGAAACAGTGCTGCGTCTGATCTTTTCACAGAGACTTCAGACATTTTCCCCTTTGGCTTTCTAACTTGTGTCAGGGAAGGTGCTCCTGTCATAGCCATATCCCCATGCCATGCCAGTCATCTACTGCTGCTGCTTGCTGGGGCACAGGGAGGATGCAAGCTGTCCTGGGCAGGGACTGATGCTTACCCGAGATGCTGGATGCACATGCATTTGTCACACACTGAAATGAATAGACCTGTGGGATAATTTGGCTCTATGTAAATATTTGTCAAGATGGCTCAATGTGCTCTGTGCTCAATGAAGTCAGCAGGGCTGCGGTAAATTACCCCAGTACACAATGTGTCTATTTATAAGGAAAAGAGAGTGCAAAGCCCAACGGTTTCAACATTTTCTTAGATTTGCCAAGGCATAGCAACTTTGAAAGATGAGCTGGCTTAATGTAAATGTTCAGTTTTAGGCAGCCAAATTATTTTTCATTTCCAAAGGTCATGATATTTTTAGGAGAATAGCATCCCTGGCTAGAGTTTCTTTTACCAGAAACCTGCGTAAGTAGGGGAAGCACTCATAAGCCAGGGCTAGTGCCTTCCTTTTGAGAAAGTCAAGCTGAAGACCCATCTCCCTCTGCCCAAGTCAGATCTGGTGGCAGAACAGGTCCCCCCATGCCTCATTCCTACCCCATGAATATCAAGCAAGGGCTTGCTTGCTCACTTTCCATCTCTTTTTTTTTTTTTTTCTCCTGTCTGTAGCAACAGCTTAACTAAAGTACCTGCTGTTTTGTATATCCCAATAGCCTTTTTAATAAAGTGTGTGCAATTCCTGTGCTCGCCCACCAAGAATTGATGAAGCAATGCATTACCCATTCCTTGGCTTTTGAAAGATGTAAAGTAAAAGAACAAGCCATAAATCCAACTTTGTACTCATAGGATATGTAGGAGAACAAATAATCATATCTTGTCAAGCAAATGAGTGTTTAAATTATTTTTCCATCTCAACACATAGGAAGCCACATCCACTGAAAGGTACGACTCAATAGGTAAAATATGCAACTAGCCCAGAAACATAGTACATTTCTTTTCAGGTGCCACAAAACACGTGTTCATCAAGAAAGCTATTAAAAAATTCATTTCCTAAGGGCATAAGCATTAGACTATTGAGGAGATCGAGTACTGGATAATGAATCACACAGGCAGAAAAGTGTGCATTATAAAAGGTGAGCTGCAAGGCAAAGTAATTTCCTTAGGAAGAAGGAAAATGTCCCAACAGGCTTGGCATAAGGTAACTAAATTCTGCTCTATCTTAGCAGTTTGATATGTAAAGTATATACTTTTTAAAAGGTCACATATTTTATATATTTATAAAACAGTCTACTGCTGATTTTGGCTGCTTCTTTGGAAAGGTGCTGTAGCACAGGAGTTAATTTTAAAAAATATCCACAATCCAAAGGTGAAGTCTCACTTTTTTTTTCCCATTCTGGATATTTTAGCTGTAGGAGCTGGTCAGCAAACACTTTATCAGCAATGAAATAGACTCAGAATTTATGACGAAGATGATTAAGCCAGGCTTACTGCGTCATGCACTGAGCTGAGCCAGGAGGATGAAAGGAAGAAAAGGAAATTACACAACCTGATTAATGAGTGAGTTAGCCAAGAAAGTAACCACAGAGGTGTCAGCTCGGATAGAAGGCTCCCCAAGGCCTAAGGTTGCCCGGGGGAACTGGGCTCCTCGGCACTCCTGCTGATCTGCAGGCAGTCGCCAGTCCAGTTTCCCCCAGACAACTCCATCAGTCTGCAGCATGGCCAGGCTGCCCATTACCATTTATCTTCTCTGTGGCAGGTGGTGGTAGCCAAGTGATAGGGCTGGGAGGCCTCCCCAGCCTCATTCATCACCTGGCTTTGGAGAGCACTTCAGTGAGCATCCAGTACTAAGTTACAAATGTAAATGTTGCCTTTAGCAGGGTTAATGAAATAAAGCTAATCTGATTTTCCAACAATCTACTGCCAGAATGGATGGGATCATATGGATGGAAAGAGGTGTTTGAGCATGGTATTGATGATATTGATTGAGCTTCAGAATTTTCTTGGAAGGCTGTTGTCAAAATATTGTTCCTCAGGGACTTGATCTGCCTGCTACAATTTATCTTAGCATATTTTTAATGTCCAAGCTACTTAACATCCCCTCCGTTCTCACCTCTGTGCTTGAACAGAGTTTTGTATTTCCAGAGTTGGTACTTCAGCCTGTTTGGAAGGCAGGCAGGGAGGGCTAAGGGGGATCCATAAATAGCATCTTCCTTTGGACCAAAGAGATTTGGAGTCTGATGTGGCCACCTATGCATGAAGCAGCGATCAGCTCCACAGAGGGCACGTCAGGCTAACCTTAAAGGAATTTCATGGCCAAAGCAATGCTCAAGAAAAACAGACTTGCTCTGTGGCTCCCCATGTGAAGTGATTTTTTTAACTGCATGTTAAACAATATGTTTTAGCTATATGTTTGTCGGCATGTCTCAAATTATTTACACTGGTGTCCCTGATTTTCCCCACACTAGGGAGGGGAAGATGGGGCTGCAAAGATGGCACTGAGCAGTGGTGTGTCCGTGGTGGAGGCTGGGTTTCCGATTCCTGCCCCCACACCTTCTCTGGGCCGGGCTTGATCTTCAGCTTAAATATGGCCTCGTTATGTGGGATATCACACAATTTACTAGCATAGAAACACGTAGCACTATATGGTACAGAATTATGTGAAGTCGTTAGATTCACCTGTGTTGTGTCAGATAGAAATAAGCCTGATGTCGCCAAATTGGGAAGCAGCCAGTAGCTTTGAACTCCTGTGTAGGATCAGCAAAGTGCAGTGTGCTGACTCTAAAAGGAGCCAAGGAGAAACAGCATAAAACTAAACCAAACCCAGTATTTTTGTAACAAGTAAGAAGGACATTACAAAGTTTGAGGATTTGATAAATTTTCTTTCAATTTTTTTTAGTCATTCATAGTTGTGGCATTTTCAACAGTAATTTTTTTCTAGAATAAAAATATCCATGAGCTCTTCCCAGCAGTTAAAGATCCTTTGGATGAAGCAACTCCTTCATTGCAAGGGGGAAGCTCAGGACTGCAGAAGACAGAACCTCGTGGCATTAAAGCAGCCGCTGTGCCCCAGCCATCCCTAAAGGTTTGTGTGACTGTGGTGGCACCAGATTCACACTGTGCAGTCTGGTGAGGAGAGGGCCAGGGGGGCTGGCAGTTTTTAAATAGAAATTAGAAAGCCAAAAATACATGTAAACAAAGTTCAACCTGACTATTGCTTCTAGGAAAGCAAAGTCCAGGGCCATGGGTGAGACTAAAAGACTTGTGAATTTGTACAGTAACAACATTTCTGTTGTCTAAATTAACTGGTGGCATATGATGGTAGTTGCAGACTTACATACAGAATAAAATTTTCAGATTTAGTTTTCTTCTTAGTCTCCTTCAGTGTCCTAGTCACTTGCACCAAGTTTCTACCTTGTTGCACTCATGTTTGCAAGAAGAAAATAGATTGATTTTATGTTGGGTCTGAGTAAATTTAACCTTGTGGTAAACAGTTTTCCTGTCAGATTACATTTGCATCCCAAAACTTACTTGCAGGGATTTAACACATCTCCTCTTGTTATGCCACATGAATGACAAGCAAGGAATGTTGGGTTTATTCCCTTTAATTATTTGTCTTTATTTTTATCTTTCCTGTGTCTGTACATAGTGTTCCTGGCCTGGCTCTTACATGCTTAATAAGGGAGTACAAGTACTGGTAGTGTCTAAGTGGTTTGTTGCTCTGCTATGACATTTATTAGCAGGTGGCAAAACACATAGCCATGGTAAAAATGTGTTCCTTGCAGAAATTATATGGTGCATCTCATCCAAACAGTCTGACACCTGCTCTTAGGTCAAAAAGGAGAGAGAAAAATGGGGTCGGGAGGTTTCTTTTTGCATTTAGGGGCGACAGATTTACAATGTGAATACAACTGGAATCTGAAATTTGAGCTGGAAAAAAGATCTATTTAAAGGAAGTAAGGTTTTGGAAAGAGTTTTAATACACAAAAAAGAACGACTATGTGTTTCACCTGGGGATCTCAACAGACAGGCACAGTGTGCCTCCTCTTCTGTGTGTTGGCATGAGCTTAGGGCAAGGGGAAAATAACCCAAAAAGGCTTTACCAAAGTGACCGTGAGCAAAGTTCTGCCAGGGGTGGATCCCACCATCTCCAGTAGATGAGACGCCCCAGTGGTGGTGACTGCAAGTAAGCAGCATAGTAGCAGAACTGCCCTGATGTGGGTCACCCACTTGAAAAACACATGTCCAAATTTGCATAAATGCTTGGTTCTCATTTAAGCATTTAAATGGAGTTGTACAAAATGCACCCCACAGCTACACCAGAAGAGATTTACTCTAACTTAAGCATGAAGCGAAACAAATCCGGTGGACTTAGACTGGGTGACATAACCAGGGAGCCACAAAGGTGGTATAAAGCTCATTATTTCTTTTAGAGCCTGTCCTGGATCCTGCCCACCCGACTCGGAGAACTTGGCTGCTTTGTGGTACTCTCACTGAGTCACCCCATCAGAGGCTGGCTTTCCTGCCAGGACGAAGCCAGGGGATCTATTTTTAGGCAGGTGCCAGAAAGGTTTTTGGGAAGCATATCACGGAGCAGCAATTGTAGGAGCTGGGCAGTTGCCAAACAACCATTTTCTAGCTCTCCTCCCCTAAGCGCGTAGGACCTGCATGGCACATTGTCTGCAGGTTTTTGTCTTAGCAAAGGAAGGCAGAGCTCTCTGCATTGGACCGCTAGTCATTACATAGCAGATCTGCTGAATGGTTGTGGTGAATTTAAAATAAATGTACTATACTTATTCACCAGTGTACATTACATTTGGAATCAGAGGTCGCTTTTCTTGCTTTACAAAGGGAAAACATTGTAAGGGAACCTGTAATTTTGAGTACGCTAATTCCAAGACATTCGCAGATACTGAGTGGTTTCCTGGAATAACAGCCTCTCTCAAGAGAAACGTCAAATGCATTTAATCAGCCTCATTTAGAGCTCTGCAACATCTGCAAATGAATTATTAACAATCTCAAATGTTTTCAAATGATCCAAAAGTCAGGAATAACGTGGCTCTTCAGATAATCAGCTCTGATTCAGGGCTTCTCCTTTCCACTTTATGCACTAGAGGCTCTGCACCTGCCTGCTGCTGCTAACTGGAGCTTCTTGCAGCTCAGATAAACCTCTCCAAAGGCACTTGGGGGGCTGAACAAATGCAAAGTGCAGCTGGCATCCAGCTGTGTCTGTACAGATTTATGCATCATGTAGTAAATAGCTGCTGGTCAGTGTTGTGCATCTTGTGGGGAGGTAAGGGGAGCTCCAGGGAATGCAGTTCCCACATGGCAGTCATCACTGCACATGGCTGTTGTTCACAGAAGTCCCCCACTCCCACGATGCTACATTTGACCTGAAGTGATGGAAGATCGGTCTGGGTGAGGTTTGCCTGGAGAAGCAGGTTTAAGTCATGAGCTAGCAACTGCAGGAATAGCAGAATAAAGCTGTGGCGCAAAGCACAGCTCAGGACATCCAGGTTCCAGCCTCGGCTTGCCCTTTGCCATGTTAAGAAAATCATAGATGGTTTATGTTGCTTCACCTGCAAAACAAGGTATCTTGTAAAGTGCTTTGAGAAATACTAATGTATACTCAACCTCCTTCCACTGCAATGTGGAAATACCATTTTAGAAAAAAATAATTGCAACAATCTAATTTATTCAGATGAGGTAACGTGGTTACATTAATTTTTGAATCAACAAATGTTCTCATTTAAGAGCCCCAGCTGACAAAATAATGGAGCCACCAAGATGCAGATGTAAACAAAACACTTGCAGTAGCAAGTGAATTAATGAAAAAACAAAAAGGTATTAACTCTTACGGATACAATGAATGCTGGTATATGTACAAAGAAGAACTCCTCGGGTCTTGAGGAAGGTGTTCAGCAGCTTATTATATCCAGACCAAACGCAGAATTTCTGTTCAATCAGCTTGTTGGGGAGGACCTTAGATATGAAGACATGGTGAAGCTTACTGCAGGGTTTAAGAGGAAGATGTGAGCAGAAACATTTTTCTTTGCTGGACAAAAGCCACTGATAAACAGAGAGTACAAACCAGCTGCATCTGGGATGCTGTCAAATCATAGCACAGAAGAGAAATTAAAAAATCTGCTCCTTACTTTGCCTGAGTAAAAATTGCAGGGTGGTCACTTTATTTTGTATATAATTATAATAATAAGCTTGATAGTGTATCTGTTACGGATTATGTTTTCCGTGTGCATTATTAACAACGTGACTGTTTGTCCCACTACACTCATAAGGAAGACCTAAAACACAGACAAATGAGAGCAGAAGTGGCTGTGGCTATTAAGAACAATTAAGCGCTACACAGCCTCTCTGCAGGGAGCCGCTCTGGAGCGCTTCACGGAGCAGTTCTCATGTTGTGATGTACATTTTGAGAATGCATATTCAGGTATAACTACCTGCTCTTCTGTAGAAGCTTTGGTTGCATAGCAAGAGGCAGCTATAGCTACCAAGAGGGTGCTGCCTATTTAGTATTTGCTCATTTCATTTAATTTCAAAATGGAGCTGGAGATTCGTTTGTTCAAAATGAAGTACTTCACAGGGAGATTAGCTGTCTACTTTGTGTGGCTAGAAGAGGAAAGGGTATAGATGTCACTTTTTAGCTTGAAACTTCCATGTAATTCTGTTATACAATGTGTAATTCTGTTATTTCAAACTCAACACCCCTTTTCTTGTTTATGTTTATGTTGTTTATGAAGATGAACCACAAATAACAAAGTCCCTAAGGGCTTGCACACTCTGTAAGTGAGATGGTCTTCTAAAAAGTGCTGTAGTTACTCATGCCAGGGTTTGGATTTTCCAAAGCTTAATTCCTTTTCTACACGCTCTCTGAAAGAAGCTGTTCTTTTATGTATAGATTTGTACCTCTGGTTCCTTAGATCCAGAATCATTCTGGTATCCAAATTTTTCATTGAGCAATCCTTGAATAAGATCCCGGAGGCAGCCATTTATGCCAAACAACTCCCCGGGGCTCTGGTCATCTTGGGACCTGGGTAGCCCAGGGGAAGGGAGTGCTATGGGCTGTGGTAGCAGGAGAATGAAACTAAGGAACTTAAAACTCCCACCAGTCATGCTTCACTATGTCTTTTTTTGCGGCATCTCTTCTAGGTCCTCCGCACACCTTGTAAATTAGATATATTATTGCCTGGTGTATGTTCAAGGAATAATGGCTGAAACAGGGACCTGTGAACCTCTGTCTCTTCGCTGGAATTGTTCTTTTGAAAAGAATGAGCTCCGCTAAAGAGGTAGGAATAATAATAGCACACTACATTAACATAGCTGCTGTAAAACATCTTTGTTTTGACGCAGCCAAGCTTTCACATTGACTTTAAAAACCCCCGAACCCTTTAAACCATAAACCCCACTGCCTGATCTTTTTATTTTCCACTTGAAGAGAATATCGAATACATTCTTCCCTTAGGCAGGCCCTCAGGCCTGGGGACCTTCGGTGGTGTTCGGGGAACTGCAGTGCCGCAAGGATCAACTCAAGGGAAAGAGGAGCACCACAGTGCAGGGCAAAGACCCAGGGCAGGGCTGGCTGAGTTGTGGCGGAGGCCATCTGAGCGCGATTTTAGGACAAAGCAGAAGTGAAGGTTGGCACTTCAAAGCGTTTTCATCCTTGCTGGGAAGCAGTAGGGCTGCCTCCCGGCTGCCATAGCAACGTGCTGCTTAACCCTGCATCGCAGGGCGAGGGGGATGCTCCGCCAAACCTGCGGCGGAGGGGAAATGGAAAAGCTCCTTTCTGAAGCACCGTTGTATGTCACCATTGAAAGAAAGGAGGGCAGCAAAAGGAAAAAAAAAAAAAAAAGCCGTTTTAATTTTCACTGTGAAAAAAATAGATAAACTCGTATCTATTTTAGCCATGAGGACAAAACCAGCAACATGCAGCGTGCCATGGCTGTGCGGTAGTACATGTGGTGCAAGGTGTTAGCTTCGATGTGTGACTTTATTACCGGTCCAGAGCTGCAGGCAGAGGGCACAAGTACACACACGTGCTTTAAGGCTACTGCTACATAAAGGAAACACAAGAAAACACATTCAGAGCCACCTTGATATCCTGCTCATGCTTTAAGCCATCTGAGGCAGGAGAAATGTGCTGTTTCAGGGCCCATGCAAGTCAGGGAGAAGATTACTGTTGTCTTCAGTGAGCTTTGCCCAAGCTCTGCTAAAGGTATTTTTAATTATTTAGTCTGGTATCACGATGGTGTTTGTTAAGTGTGTCGAACAGCTTGTTTGCAACTGCTGTATGCCTCCATCAAAGCTGTGAGTGCCCAAGGCTCCTGCACATGTTCCTGCTGCTCTGCGGTGGCAGCCCCACGCTGCAGCACGCAGGTTGCGGCCAAGTCCAGGAGATGAGATCCCTGTGCCTGGGAGGCTGCAGGAGCACAAGTCCTTCTGTGTCATCATCACGGAGACCTCAGTCCCACAATGAGCTCAGCCACAAGACAGCAGGCTTCTCCCAAGCAGCTGTGGTCCCTGGATGGCAGCAGAGCTTGTGCAGCCAGCCTTTCCAAAAAACTCTTCTTCTGGGAGAGATGTTTTGCAGAGATTGACAAACCATCCCGAACCTGGAATGTGAGATGAAGCGGTGGGGGAGACACCCTTGCTACACCCAGGAGAGCCAGAGGCGTGCACAGCCAACGCCGTGACACCTGCTGCTGGGTCCCCTCCCAGATGCCTGTGTCCGCTGGGCATCTCAGGCCTTCACATGGCCTTGCGCTTCTCTGGCTGCCCATTATTTCCTTTTATGAAAATATTTATGTGAGTTAATTCCCTTCTCCCATAAGAAAAGGGAAAAAAAAAAAAGGCATTTAACTACAGGCCTGGAAAATAACCAAAGTGGCTAGCAAGTTGGCTATGGAGTTAGGCTTTGTGACTCTGTATGTGTGTGTACGCATGTGTGTGTGTGAATAAGGACAGTAAACACAGTCTCCTGTTAAAATATGATCTTGGAAGGCAAGTATAAAATTGTTAAACTAGCTCACTGAAAACAGTAAGCATTCATTAAATTTTCATTGTCTGGACAATGCTCTTAGTCTTACAGTTGGTTTAGTTTTAGGGACTCCAGTGCAGAGCAGGGAGTTGGACTCGATGACCTTTATGGGTCCCTTCCAACTTGAGATATTCTATGATTCCATGATTCTATGTTTTTATGACTCTTCCTCAGTTTTACTTATTACATATTTAAGTACTAAATGTTGCTGATTTGACCAAAAGAAAATTTTCTGTACTGTGAGAATTGCGGGAGCAGTATTAGGATCAAGGAGAATAACAGTATTAGGAATCAAGGTGATCGATAAAAATTGGGGGTTTTTTTAAAGCACATTTTTGTTTTAAATAAAATATTGGTTCCAAGTTACCAACGTCACAAACAAGTGCATATCAAGTGGCAACAAGTTTGTCCTTTACAAAAGTGAATTTAACTCCGGTATTTTTTCAGTTCTGTGTTTAATGTTTCAACTCATCCAAGTAACAGGAAACTGAAGGATTTTTCTGTGGCTCAAAGCAATCTGCAATTGCTCAGGGTAATGGTGACACTGAAGATGAAGTCTTATTTCCATAGCCTTTGTACTTTGCTTCATTAGACATTGCCTTGCCAGAAATCATCCCCACCCCACTTAGCAGAGTTGAGTTGCTGAAGAATACCACTTTTAAACTATAATCCTGGAAATGCTTATGCCTGAGCTGGCCTAGTGAAAACCATGTCTGACTCACAGAGTTACACAAGCACATTTTGTTCTGTAAAAGAGCCGTAGCTTTTCCAGAACATCCACTGCAGGTCTTAGCAGGAGCTCAAGAGGCATTTCAAGTGTCCAGGTAGTGCAGTGACTAATAAAGGTTTTGGGTATACTTACATATATGTGTAACGGCCGTTTCATGAAATGGAAAATAATATTTTCCTTAGACAAAAAAAAGTGATGTTATCTACAGGGTGAGTTCTCTGCTTGCATTGAAGCCTGTCTCTTTCTTCGTGGTAGCCATCATGAGAGATGGCAAGGAACCCATCTACTTCATCAGAGCTGCTCAGAGCTGCTGCTACTTACATCCAAAGGTTCAGTTTTGTATTTTCTTTAGTGCTTCACCATAGACTCTGCCTTAGCTGGATAGATCATTTACCTTCCTCCCACTGTCAAGAGATACACAGTCATTAATTGTGGGGTGGGGAGGAGCTAATTCTCAGAAAAGATAATGCAGTTACTCCCTCGTTGACTTCAGCACGCTCTGCGGGTACTCACTGCCCTTAAAGAGAAGGATGGTCAGTGCTCTTACAGCCCCCAAAAAACAGAAGTGTAAGCTGCCAACTTATTCTACAGTAAAATAATAGACTTCAGAAGAATTGTCTGTAGAAATAAAAAATATATATATGTTTCCATTTCAGATTACTCTGATTTTATCAACAGCCACAAAGAAACACAGTTTCTTGTCCAGAAATAATTTATTCATCAACAATAAAACACTGAATAGAAAAAGCCTTTTAAATAAAACTATATATATAATGCTTTATTTTTTATTTGATACTCCACAAAAAACACTACAGACAGTAACAAAATAATCCAATTAATCTTAAAAATTTCAAATTATAATTGTCACTCTTCATTTATCATGTTTTATTAACAATGCAAAGGTAATTTGTTTACATATTACAGTTTTACTTGATTTCATTAAATTGTTTCTTAAAACACTCGAAGCAATTTGTTGTTTGCCCGATAATTTATAACATATATAAGTATATCAATAAACAATATAACAGCTCTGAGAAAGATATGCAGACTGTTCAATGGTAAGTAGTCTACCATAGGTTGTTTAGTGGGAGAGCGGGAAGAAATCACAACTGAATTGGGATAGAAGTCAACACATTGAAGAGAAATAATATCTGGGGAACAATTACATGTTTTCCATTGCCCGTTTAGTAATGTGATCTCTTTCAAGCTCTGATTTCTCCTGTTTTAGATACTCTAGCACCTTTGCTAGCATATCCTCATCCAGATACTGCCTGTTTTGCGTGTCATCGGTTTCCCCGGCCATGGAAAGCCTTTTGCTGAGCGTAGCCAGCTTCGCGGCCTCTTGTGGTCCCAGCTGGCTTAGCTGCTCCCTGATGGCCTGCTCCAGTCGGTCATCTTCCTGCAAGTCACTTTCAGAAGCTGGAACTGGGACTCGTTTCATCTGGTTCGTATTGATAACTTCAGGATATTTTGCCAACACCTTTGCCAAGTAATCGGCCAGTTCTTCATCCTTCTCGTTCAGTTTCTCATACTGCATTTGTCTCCTTTCCAAATCGTTCATCCAGGCAGCTTTAGGAAATGAGTGTCCTTTCAATCTTCTGGGAATGAAAGACAGTCTTGGCAAATCATTTTCTTGATTAAGATGATTTAGTAAGTAGGAGGGATTTTGATTAGCTAAATTGTCAGTTCCCAGAAGACTGACAATGTCTTCAATATTGAGGTCTTCAGGTAGATTTTCTGGAATAACATTAAGAGGCTGCTTCATGTACCCGTTTTTAGAGTTTACATTATTTTTAAATCTATCGCTCTGTCCTAGATTAGTTTCAGTGATCTCGTCGAGGTCTTCTGGGAATTCTGCTTCCTGCTCAGCTTCCAACCTTTCACTCTGAAGCTGCTTTTTTTCTCCAGCTTTCAACATGTCTATTAAGTCCTCGGGAGGAATTTGTAAATTCCTTGAGATTTCTATCAGCTGAGCTATAGACTGAGGATCAAGTTGCTTATCCAAAAACATGGGTGCTCTTTTTTCCTCAAGGTCTCCTCCAGTCCTTAATTTCCTATTTGCAGCACCACCCATCAGCCTCTTCAGGTAATAATTCATTAGCTTTGAAACATCCTCTGACATTTGATCTTTATTGTCTCTTCTCATTTCATCCTCAAGGAAGCTGAGTTTCCCTGATCTTTTCATTTCGTCATCAATCTCCTCTTCATGCTTATCAATTTCCTCTTTGCTATCTTTTATCTCTTCCTGGGTTTGACTTTCCACTTTTTCCTCGACAGGATTCCAATCTTCTCCTCCAACCACATCTTCATAGGCAATGTTATTTACTTTATATACATCATCTTCATCATCTGTATACAATTTCTGGTCCTCATCCAGCCTTTCTTTCTTGTGGTTGCCAGGTCCTGCCATCTTCCCCAACTCCTGAAACACAGACTCCAATGTAGCAAGGCTTTGGGGTGTGTATTGCTCTTCCACTATTTCATTAGTACGCTTGAAAGGACTGTCTCTTGAATTGTCTTCATAGTGCCCAAGTGGCATTTTGAGATATTTTTGCCACCTCTCAGGCCACTTGTAAGCCTCATAATCATCAGTTACTCCAGCTGGAAAGTTATTATCTGAACTCAGACCGTAAGGCTTACTCTCCTTTGGGCCAATTTTTGACTCTTTCTCAGCTTGCCGCAAGGCTTCCAACATTACCTTAACCCATTGGGACTCATCTTCAGTCCAAGAATCCCTTGCATTATCTGGTAGGTGAACCTGATCTTTGCTTTCTTTCTGCTGGAGGAGATACGGGACACTTTGATAAGAGTTGTAATCAGGGCTGCCTTCTCCCTTGTTAGTTTGCTTGCGAAGATCTTCTATGTACTCCAAAGCTTTGATCATATCGGGATTTGGGAACCTTTGTAAGTTTTTTGTTACATAGTCTGGATCTTTCTGAAGCAGCTGATGCTGCTGGAAGGAAGCTGCATCAACCCAACAGATTACGACAAAGAAAAAGGTGAGAGCACAGGCTGCTTCAAGCTGGAAGGTTTTAGTTTCTGCCATATTTAAAATAGTTCCTTGAAAAAAAGAAGAAGAAGAAGAAAAAAGAAGTTAACATGTGGAGACAGACTTAGCAAACTGAGAAGCAAAGCAGAGATTGTTATTTTAAACTGGAACTTATAATGAAGACTACTACCAGTACTACACATGTTTTTATTAATTATGGAAACGTAATATAACTCATACATGGAAGCCATATATTTTGGTGGAAATGTAAAATTTTCTGAATCTTTCCTAGGATTCCTCCATTATACTGGAAACTATTGGTTTCCTATGCTAGAAATTTCTTATCTCTAAGTCCAATGTACTTTATGAATATCAATTTTCCAACATCAGCACCGAAGTATAAAATACAAATCCTATATCACTCATGAAATGGCCATAGAGGAATCTAGATGTCATTTTGATTATGAAAATTAAGGCTTCAAATGGTAAAATCAATATACCCATATACTTAAATGCCACTCAAAATATTAATATTAAAACTGCATACAGAGTTATTTTGTCAGATTGCTCCATAGGGCATCTGATTTCATGCCAGGGTAATACCACCCAATGGTGCTAGACTGCAATAAAATTAATGTAATGAAGTGGAGAACATGGCCTATAAAATGATTTGCAAGTTTATTTCTGTCATTACTGTTAGTGTTATTACTTCCCTTTTTGCTATTCCATTAAAAAAAAAATATTTGTATTACAGATGAATTTTAGTTAAAAGGGTCCATGAGTGAACCATTTTCCTGTGGGCAATGGTCCTCTGTATGAAGGACAAGCTATAACTTATCTTAAAGGTGCAATATAATTTTACTGAATCCTTTAAAACCCATCTCAGAAATGAGCTCGAGTAGGTAGGTTCTGAGTGGTGATTTCATTCATTCATTCACTTCAGCAGAAATTGAATCAGGTCCCAGGACCGGCAGAAACATGACCATTGGCAAAAGTGAGCTAAATTCAGTTAGAATAGATCAGTAGAAGCCCATGCCTAGTCAGTCTACCCAGCTTATGCCAGCCAACAATAAACTCTGGAACAGAAGTGGGGAAAATACGCCTCCGACTGAATTAAGAAGACTACGGCACTGCTGTGTATGAGGGTACAGCTGCACAAGCCCAGTCCTGCGGGGAGCTGAGCACCCTCCACCCAGCGATGGGAAAAATTGCCGTTGCTTATTTCCTAGGAGATGCTCAGGCACTGATATGCTGGGGCCGTGAGACAGATTGGACTCTCTTCTGATCCAGTTACATTAACGAACAAAGTACAATAATGAGAAAGAAATGATAAAGATAGAAACCACTTTGATTAATTGACCTATTTTGGTTCCTTTGGTTTTTGGCTTGGTAAAACCATCGTGTTGAGATGTTGGTGATTCATGACAGACTGGAAGAGCTATGTATACCACTATTTACCCACTGCTATAAGTAGAAAGTGAGCATGATTATGTTCATTTCAGCTCACTTGTAGATTTTTCCACTCAGTTTTTGTTCCTAACATAATGTAGCTTAACTAGGTAATTAAAGCAGTATCAGTTGAGAGAGCTGCTTTTTTCCCCTCGGTATGCCTGGGCAAGCTAACAGCCATAGTAGCAAACAATTTCCCCAAACATTTCTGACTACTCAAGCCTGGATGCGTTTGAGCATTTCACAAAGGATTAGTTCAGAACAGCTGATTAGAAGGTCCAACCTTCCAGATCTGAGTTTGCCCTGAAACAAAGCCAACACATTGCTTCACTTTCTGTCACAGAAAAGCCACTAGTCTTACACATAAATGAAGATCTCCATAAAAAAAAAAAAAAAA
>VZTL01004091.1:0-29308 GCA_013400535.1 Scopus umbretta
GGAAAGAAAGGGTAAGCAAAGCACTGCGGTTACCCAGGGCTACCAAAACAGTTGTGGATTTGGTAACCATGGGTATGTACAGCTGGACTGGAGGGGCTGCACTCACAGCTGCTCTGCAGCACAGCAGGAAAATGGTCCTGTCCCTCTGACCACCCTCTTTGAACAACCACTCAACCCCAACCCTATTACCAGCCTTGCAGATCTACAGATAAAAGTAATGTCTTTGTGGTAAGATGCTGGCTGAGGCACAGGACCCCACATTAATTATCTACTTCAACCACCATGGAAAAGCTGAGCAAGCCACTTTTATACTCCACCTTCTTCTAGTTCAAAAGGGAGGGGAATATTCCCTTACTGAAAGGTAAGAGCCATTGGCAATTACAGGGGACTGATTACATAGATAGCAGCAGCACTTTGGACAAAATGGGATTGCAGACTAGATATTACATTACTCTAGAAGGTATAAACAAGGTTTTTCCTGATTTTGTTTGCTTTTGTACATACTTTCAACCCCCTCCAAGTCTTCAAAGCTGCAGTCAAGTCACTTGCAGCAGTTCAAAGCGACCTTTGAGATAGACTATTTTTACTCATTGCATTTAAGAGTTGGTTCCGATTTATTTACCTCAAGCTGCCTAAGATCTGTGGAATTCAACTTGAATGTGTTAGACTTGACTAAAAGCCACATTGTTCTATTGAAACCAGCAGTGCTTTAGAAAGTAAGTGTCATCCCATTATCTCCAGGTTTCTGCCAGTCTCATTTATAAAAGAGTTAAATCAAGAAAAAAAATAAATTGTATTTGCCAGTTACTTTCATAGTCTGAAAGACCATAATGCGTGGGCTGCACCAAGAGTTCAAACAAGTATTGACAGTGGCAGCTTAGAGCACAGACTTACACAACCAAAATAAGAATATATTGAAATAGGAGTATCATGCCTACAGTATTCTCATGTGCCTGTTTATTGTTCTTTGCTTCCTGCATGACACCAATAAGACTTCAGGGTGTCCTCCAGCTTCACAGTCCCTTGTTTGTTAAAGGCTCATGCTTTAACTGGAATTTGGCACCGATTTCACTCACTTCCTCCTTGTCCCCTTACCTTTTTCCTTTGATTGTTATTCCAGAAAGAAAAAGGAGCATAATCCCTGCCTTTTCACTGAATGTGTTCAGTCTTTAAACTCCTTGGTCCTCCCCTCTATTCAGACCTTGCTCTGCAGAGCTCACCCACACAGAGATTCAAGCATCAGTCTCTTTGCTTCTGCTTTCTCATCTTCCCACGCTGCAGGCTGCTATTGCATTTAGCCAGCTAACTCCACCTCTCCTCACTCTCTTTCCTCTTTAGATTCACTTCAAGGCCAACTTCCCTTCCTTGCTGCTGGGCTGACACAGCTGGTAGTGTAGAAAGGAGGGTAGCAGAGCAGGGAGCTTTTATTCAGCAATGCTTCCTTAACCGAGCAGCTGCTTTGAAGCCCCAAGGTCCAATTTCAGCTGCTGAAGTTGCTAGTAATAAAAAAACAGCTAAATATAACACTGCTTTCAAATGGCAGTTTTGAGATAGCGGACTCTACTGTTAAAGCTCTTCAGATGAAACACGATCAGAAGCTGTAAATACACAAACCACACCAACTTCTTTGTAACAGCTAATAAGCACTTGTTAGGACACATCTCGGCAAGAGGAATTTAACCCACACTCCTCAGACCACAGGGTCTCACCCCACCTTTCCCTGTCATACTCCAAGCCATATGCAAGGTTCTCCTGCTTGGACCTGCCACCCCACACGCAACTATTTGCTTACAGATGGCACACAGGCCTGCAGCAGGGAGAGAAACA
The DNA here is from genome assembly GCA_013400535.1 of Scopus umbretta. Classification (NCBI taxonomy): domain Eukaryota; kingdom Metazoa; phylum Chordata; class Aves; order Pelecaniformes; family Scopidae; genus Scopus; species Scopus umbretta. Next base: position 1,828 of record VZTL01004091.1, read on the forward strand.
TGTCAGACGGCGCTGACAGCTTTGCTCACAAAAGCCTGCCGAACGTTCTGCAGTGCACTTACATCCTCCTGAAGGGTAACATGGCGTGATTTCAGTTCCAGTCCTCCATCCGAGTGCAATTTACACTGCATTCTAGTAACCTTATTGATATTACTGGATTTGCAGTTCATAATCTTGGCATAAAGGTGTTGGTCATGGAGGCAGCACTGTAGTAACACTATTCTCTGGTACTCTTTCATTGGCACTACAGATCATTTAATGTTTTATCATGCTTTTCCTGTGTTTTCTAGTGACATTTGGTAGTCAACAAAGAGAAATTAAAAACAAAAAATCATAGACCCACTTGTCAATGTATGACTAAACATTTCATCAGAAGCCACTTATTTCACAGTAAAGTACAACACCTGCTACTGGGCAGCAATGTCACAACATAGTAGCTAAAGAGAAATTAAAGCCTTGAGGGATGCCAATGTACATCAATGCTCCAGAGATCACAGGTGAAACTGAAGGGAGAAGGGAGCTTTGGCAAGTAAAGTTTCTATTTCCTGCATAAAAAAAGAAACGTTGATGATCATCCATGGATCTTGATAGTTTATTTGGGCATGTACCACTTTCCTGTAGGAAAGACTGAAAGGCACTGTTGAGAGGAAATAGGATGAGTGGCACAAGCAGAAAACCATATCAGTGCTACTGCCATTGCAAGGACCAGACTTACAGGTTACTGGGGGATATTGCATTTGCAAACAGAACCTTCTGGTTGTATTGCAGCCTCACCTGGAGTGATTTTTGCACCATTGGTTTTGGGAACATGGAGATAAAACAGAGAAGGCTGGCTAGTTTGCAGTGCTGGGCTTAGATCCTAGGAAGGTGCATCCCAAGGGACATTTGCCTTTTTTTCCCACAGGATCAGAAGAACGACTCTGTTCAGTGACCACACATGAAGCTGACTTGTCAGCAAAGGAAGACCTTTGCTGCTCACACTTGCCACTATGCCTTCCTGAAGCATGACCACTTTCATTACCAAGTGTATGTTTAACATGAGCGGAGCTGCTGATACTCAACCTCTTCAGAGAAAGCTTCAGAGTGTGGCCTCCCAGGAACAATTAAATGGTTGAGTTACTGAAGATATGAGCTGGTGGAGAACAACTTCTATAGCAGTAGAGTTTTGTGAATGCCAGAGATACAGTTTTGATAGGGAAAAAAAACCCAAACCAAAACAGAGGTACTCGCATCCCCAGTGTTTTTTTAAAACCTATTTTCTGTTTTCCTCAGGTTTTTGAGCTCTCAGGTGCTATGTACTGGAGTTTGGTCACAGGCCCAAGTAGCAAACTATAAGGTAAAGTCCTGCTTTTCCTAAAGACCTGGCTACTAGTCTCATGAACCATGTCTCTACACTGCAAAGAAAGGTTGACTGCCGGGGCTTACACATCTACACCAAGTCATATCACCAAATCACAGTAGTCAGAATAATCCACTGAAAAAAATAGGAATAGCAAATCTAAAACCAGCAATCTCCGAGTTTACAGTTTTGGATAAATAGTATTTTCCACCCATTCATTTAGCCAGAACAAGTTCTCACCCTTCCCAGTATCTGAATTTACAATTCCTTGTGGCCATTTAGTCATCCAGGACTCATCTTCCCTATTGTCCTTTACCTAGCTATTTCTTTGTAAAATAAATGCATTTTGCCCTGCTACAGCCCATCAGTGGAATGCACATCACTCACAAAACCTATATTCAGTAGTTTTCTCTCTCTCCCTTCCATTACATCTATTTGTTTTCTGATACAAGAAGTCTAGCTTTATGCATGCAACGAATAGTTTTATACTATGAGAGGCTAAGAGAGCTGGGACTGTTCAGCCTGGAGAAGAGAAGGTTTGGGGATGATCATATCAATGTGTCTAAATACCTGATGGGAGGGAATGAAGAAGAGGAAGGCAGGCTCTTCTCATTAGTGCCCACTGATGGGACAAGAGACAATAGGCACACTGAAATATGTGAAATTCCATCTGAATGCAAGAAAACACTTTTTGACTGTAAGAGTAGTCAAATACTGGAACAGGCTGCCTGGAAAGGTTGTAGAGTCTCTACCTGTGGGGATATTCAAACCCCAACTGGACACAGTCCTGGGCAACCTGCTCTAGCTGACCCTGCTTCAGCAGGAGGTTTGGACTAGATTATCCTTTTCAACCTAAACAATACTGTAATTCAGAGTGAGGATGTCTGTGACATTAGGCAAAACCATATAGTGATACTGCCCCACCAGTTATCACAAAAGTTCCAAGCTAGGACCATGTAGTTCATGCAGGGAACACTTCTGCAGCCCATGCCTCCTTCATTCACTGACTGGGGAACAGCTGGCAAATCTCACCCTGTCCTCTCTGTGACTGAAAATGCCAATAACATGGAGTTTATCTTCTCCTCCTCACTGGAGAGGAATGCTGATTATCTGCAGCTTTTGATGTGCATTTCTCAGAGCTCAAATGCATACCTCCCTGAAGAGCTGGGAGAAGCAGATAAGTCAGCTTGCCTTGAGCAGCATCTGGTTCAGCTTTGGACACTTGTGTGTGGGCAACACCAGAGATGATGTTGCACGCTGGCTCTGCTTGTTAAAAAAAAAAATTCTGATGGAACGGCTATGGTTCAGAAGAGATGCTGGCCACTAATACACCCTTGTTTGAAGAATGAAGATTTGACGTGTCTGAAGGGCAGGTCCTTTTTCACTTTGTTTCCAAATGCTACCTGTGACTGGCTTACAGTTGTTCAGTTAAGCAATAATGGATATATGCCAGGTGTCACTGCAAGCAAGCTCACCACCCAACTTAATCACAGCCTCCTGAATTGCCTGATGCAGGGGATGCCACCTGGTACTTCCAGAGGTTTTGGTTTTATTTCATAAGTCTTAGCTTACAAGTCCTGACCAGTAGGCTTGGCCATAATGAGGCAAGTAAAGTGCTGCATTCTCACACAAGACACTGCATACCTCGAGTCAGTAGAGCTCACTAAGCTCCTTTTCTAAAAGCTAAACAGGGACAGCATATACAAAAAGTTATATTTTTCTTAGAAGTTGAAATTAAAGGCATTCATCATAGTCAAGGCATAGTCAACAAAATGTAGACAACTAACTGACAGTTGAATGGAAAAAATATAAAACCAGATTTGGTTTTAAACCACACTTCAAAGTTCCTTAGGAAAAGGTTAAGAACACAAAAATTGGACTATTGCATCAGAAAACCCCAAGCTAAACAGAAGTTTAATTATGAAGAAATAATCATATTATACAGAGAAAATTATCTTTCCTACTGCCAGACACCTTCCCCCCTCCTAGTGTGTGACCAAGCCAAGGGCCTGACAACACCAATCTACCACCAAAGATGGTTCCTCTTCACAACTCTTACATAACCATCATAAATGCAGATTATTCATTGCATCCAGAAACTAACAGTGATGCAATCGGCGCCATCACGTGGAACAGCAGAACAGAAGAACCTGAAGAGAGGCTGTCTGAAAAGCACAGAGCATGCAAAATGCAGCGTCTGAGTACCTGAACAACTCACTTGAATCTTACCGAGCACAAGCATACTCCATCCTGTTGTACTGACCACAGTTGCTCATGTCTGGGTGCAAGTCTAGACACAGGCTGTGCTTTGCTGCTGCTGCTGCCAAGAGGCAGCTCTTCCCATGCTGAACTGAAATGCTAGCTGTGCCTGGGCCCTACGCTCCAGGGCTCTTCCATGGCACTTCCCCAGGCTGCTTGAGCCAGTGCAAGCAGATATCCAAATCGCAACTACAGACTCCTGCATCTCTGAAGAGATGATGACCAAGAACCAGCCAGACAGTTTTGCAGCCCATGTCCTTTCCCATTTGGGCTAAGCTCTCCATCTGCTACAGAGCAGCCTCTTCTTCCAGAGCTGGTTCTGAGGCCAGCTCTCCTCCACCTCCTCCTTCACACAAGGCAAGCCCTTCCACACCATTGCTCATCTCTGGAGCAGGGATTTACCTTTTCTTATATACCATTATGCACAGTACAAACACCTCCATTGCTACCACACATCTGGAAAAGCAGGCCACGTGAAAGGAATAAATGCCATCAGCCACAGTATCATTCACCTGTCAAGAGGGCACAGGCATAGACATCTCCAGGCTCAAAGCTCTTGAAGATGTCATAGTATAAAGACACATCCCTTTTCAGGCAGAGAAGTGATGAGTAGTCTCAGAGCAACATGAGCTGGAGGCTTACCTTTGCATAAAGCTTCTGTAGGAAGCCCTGGCAAGGGGGGAAGTGAGGGGAATTATATTACAGCAAATGGCTTAAGTGCCAAATGAATGCCCCCAATAAGGATGTATCATTCAGCAAGGCCCATGTTAGACCTCTATACACAGACTGCCACTCAAATTCATACCAGTTGAGCTCAAATACACTAGAGCTAAAACTGGCCCCTTTGGGGCATGACTATGTTATTTTGCTGGGAAAGATGGAAAGACTGCCTTTTCTCACACTGCAAGCAGCAGCCAGTCTTACAGCCTTGATACATTGCTGAGCCTAGAAATAGGGAAGTCGGCCTGCTGTTGGTTCTGCCTCTGTTTCTGCACAGAGCTTGAAAGATTTATTCAATGCAATAATGAACACAACCACAGTCCTTACTTCTTTCTTGGCAGCTTTATTAAAAAATTGTATTGCTTGATTAGGTTGAACTATTTCATTCCAAGATTTACACCAACCCTAAAATAAGTAGCTTTGCTATGTATGACATTTTTCCACTAAGCTTGAGGGAAATGTTCTCCAATCTCTAAACATAACTGCAGTTGAGAGCTCATTGCCTTTAAAAACAAAGGCTTGGCACCCCCAAGAGATAGCTGTATTTAGGAATCTGGAAAAGCCATGACATAACAGGTTTAATTCTAAAAAGATTATCTGACAAATGCAGTGACAGCTTCCCAATGTGGCTGTCTTCAAGCGAGCCCTGTCCCCCATTCATTCCTGCCCAGCTCTACTACAGGCAGCAATAATAGTGTAACAATACCACAGCCTCTGAACAGGCACACCAAATGTCTTAAAGTGTCCAGTGCAGAGAAAACAAGCAATTGCCAACGTATGATGCCCTCTCTGTCATGCTGGCATTTGAAAGCAGTGCAAACAGAGGAAGATAAGAAATTACTGCAGATTTTCCCATCTTACGTACCACCCCAAGTCTCACACCAGCTTCCTCTTTCATACCCTGTTGACTCTTGAATGTTTCATCTTAAATGAAGCACAGCATTTCACCACTAATCCAGCCTTTGAACAGCCAAAGCACTTCTCACCTGCATCTGTGTCTAGTACTTCAATCTAGAGAGATTATCCATTACCATACCAGAAAGATTATCCATTACCCACTGTACACATTCATGCCTCTAAGACATCCATTTCTATTCACAGCAGTCCGAGTCCAACCAAATTTTTGGCCTCAAGAAGACCCTGGACTTCTTTGTTAGACTAACTTAAACCCATTTCTTAAAACAAGGAAAAAGAAAGCAATAGAGCTTAGGGACATTCCAGGTACCTGAAAGCCAAGCATTGCCAGCTGGCACTTTTCTCTACATCAAAGGAACCAGTCAAGTAAGAAACTGATGGCCAACTCAAAGACACCAGACATGTTGTTAGAATTTGTTAAATTATCACACTGCCAATACATTGAGTTTCTACATGATTATTTTACAAACTGAAACGCACAGGGTAGTGACAGACAGGCAGCAATAAGTCTCAAAAAACAGAGGGGCCTAGAATCAGCATGAGGAAGTTACTTGTTTTCTTAAGCAGTTTTTAAAGGCACACTTCACTGCTTGCAAGGATCTTTCCCCTCACTGTATAAGAATGCCTGCAGTTCAGAAGCGGAAGTTGCACAGCTTGCATACATCTCTGCTCAAGACTTTTCAGGATACTTTACACACAGCAAGATTTTACTCCTTCTGTAAAACAAGGAAGCAAAGCTTTGAAATATACATGGAAATTATAGGTTGAAGACACACCTGAAATTTTACTAAGCAAAGAAACTTACAATATAGGAAGCAATCACCNCTAAAAAAAAAGAAACAAAAAACCAAAAAAAAAAAAAAAAAAGTAATTGATTAACCTATTCAAGAGACAAAGGAACTTTGTGTGTGGAGTATCTTCCAGAGCAAGAAATCCAAGGAACTTATGTTGGTCCATTCTCATTTCAGAATGCCGGTAGAACCCATACAAATGAGGCTGAAGCCCCTCTCACCATCATTTACAAATTATACACATTGCAAAGCTATAAGCCCTGGGTAGCCATTCAACTTAATTTCAGAGATTAAGAGTCCACTAGGGTACCTACATCTAACTCTTTGCCTCAGTATACCAATTAAATAGCTGAGACTTCTTTGCAGTATGTGTTTTATCATTTCAGCAATGCCATACTCACAGCATACAATCAGAGAGGTAGAAAAGCTGTAGAATCACAGGAGAAGGAAGTCACAGCTCTTGGTGCTGTGGCCAATTTCCTCAAGTTCAAACACTGCAGGAGGCATAGTGCCTCTCCCAGGAGTGCATTCCTGACCAAAGCAAGCAAAAACAAACTGCATACTTCAATAAAGCAGACTAAACCCCTAAAAGGCATTTTATAGTCTTACAGCACTCAGGCTTATAGTGGGACACATACCTGCCTTCCTGTCTTTGCATTCAGGTCTAAATCAGTAATATTAAACCATCTTCTAGCAGGCTCAGCACATCATCACAAAACCCTGGAGCCCTTCAGCTCTCCCAACGGCACAGAGACACAGGGGGCCCAGCATCTGGCTAGGGTGAACGCTCCAGAAACACCCTAGGACAGCAGGTGCATGAAACTCATCTTCAGACTCCCATATGGACAGGAGGTAGACCAGGACACTAAAAAGTCAGGTCTACATTTCAGAGCCAGGGGCACAGGCTGACACCCTACATCACTACTACATTTGTGTAGCTGTGTAACATCTCGGCCTCATTTACAGGCTTGGGAGAAGAGACACACAGCTGGGGCAGAGCCTGTGCCTTCACAGCTGTGTTAACCCAAATAGCTGCACCTGAAGAATCTCTCCAATCGCACACATGGCCAGCCTGTTCATTATGTCTCCAATAGGAAAGTACCAAGAGATAATAACAGCTTAATGATTATTGCACCCACCACAACCATTGCAAGGAGACCCAGAGTAATCTGCAGCTGGTTACTTCATTTGAGCCTCTAGTCCTCAGATGTAAAATAATCTAGCAGCATTGACATATGAGCTTTGTGAGGACAAAACAAATCAGTGCTCAGAACCCAAATTCCATCATAAAAAATGTAATTCTGCCTTTGAGATCTAATCTGCTCTTAACACAACTTCCTAGCTTAATTTTTTGATAGCTTGGGTTCCAAGAAGAGTACATGAAGAGATATCCTTGGGATTATACTGAGCCGTGGTAATAACTTTTATTTATTAAATTGCCAATGAGCAGCCCTACTGCAAGTTTCTTTTTGTAGCTGTTCAAATTAAACATGTATGACCTGTCACTTCTGTAGTCAGCATCGGTGTTATCTCTTTGCGGAGAAATACAATGGAGTACAACAACATTCTCTCTTCCGGAGCCAAATAATTTTTAATCACATTAGCCACAGGACCCCTATTGGTAATCTTTCCTCTGGGCCCTCCCGGTTCTTAAAGCACAGTCTGATAGAGAATTCAATTAATGTGCCCCCTAAGGATAACACATTCAATCACAGTAAGTGAGGAAAGCATGCTCAGATGGAAAAGAAATTGCAGCCCCAAACTTCTAGTAGAAAGCCTCTGTCCCGGTAGGCAGAATACCATTAGTCTCATGAAGTAAGGAAAGGCGTTGGGTCTTTGCCTTGTCAACAAAAAGCTGGTTTTGCAGGGCTTTGTTGTTGCTGAGTTTTTCCCCTCTTAGTATGAGCTACCATCTTAATCCAGGGAAGCCCAAAGGAGTTCTCAGGGTCAAACCTTCAGAAGGTCAGTGTTGGGTCTATTGCGCTGATTCAGTTTTCACCATCTGTACAGCTAACAGTTGAAGACTATGCAAATCCTATATGCCACCACTTCTACTGCTCAGGTTGCCAGAGCTTAAAACATTATCCAGTTAGCACAAAACAAGCATGGATTAAATTCCAACCCTTTTTGAGGGGCACATAAACATATTCTCAGAGGAAAACTGTATTCAGACTAAGGCTTTCCCTAGGCAGAATATTCCACTGTGGTACAACATTTACCTCAGCTTCACCACGTCATCTTCAAACAGAAAATTGTATCCAAGTTATAAGCACCATGAGAGTTGGGATCTGCCAAGAGCAGGTGATGAGACCTAGTCACATAGACCTTCAACAAAAACAACCATTAGCTCACTTGTGCAGGGGAGAGTGCCCAACTAGAGCAGATGAGCATTCATGCAGATGGACAGCACACAGTAAGAGAAGAAATTAAACTGGTCCTAACTAAGCATTCAGATTGCATAGGCAAAACATCAGAGAAGTGCATTCTTGCAGATGAAGCTGGTGGCTGGTTTGCATTCTCATTTGAAAGAAGATGTCCCTGCCCATAGCAGGGGGAGCTTGGACAGGATGATCTTTGAAGGTCCCTTTCAACCCAAACAATCCTGTGAGTCCCGTGAAGAAACCAGCAAGTGCTGCTCAACTTGAGGAGCACAATGGCAGCATGCCATGGAGCCAGGGGACATGACCCTATTCGAGATACAGGTAGCTGTGCTCTAAGGTTGTTGTGGCTGCCTGAGCACCAGCAGCACTTGACTGGTCCTGCACTGACATGGCACATTTTGCAAGGACTGCAGAAATGTCATTCTTCGGAGCTGACCTTTACTGAAGAATTTGCAACCTACCTTCATCTCTCACTCTCCACACAGGTTCAAAACCAACTCAAACAGAGAACAAATCTTCAGCTCTTACCAGTTTTGCTCCCCACATCACCCAGCCTTATCGCTTTGTTTCCATTAGAGCAGAAGGTGTTCTGCAACTCAAGAGGCTTTAATAACATACATTTAAAATATGTTTTCCACACATCCTGTCACACCAAGCTAAAATATGCAGGCGCTGGGTAGAAACACATCTTCCCAAACCATCCTGCTGTCAGCAGCTTGAATGCTGCATAAACATACCCAGGGACAATTGCTGAGTCACAGTAGCAGCATCTCCCAGCCTCACAAGATTATCCAAGGTTTGAGAAATCTGGATTTCAGAATAGAAACCACTGCTGTTCCTGTCAGTTAGCAACGAAACAAAACACAGCATTGAGAAAAAAAATGAAAACAAAGCTAAACTGTTGGCTATCTTGGGTAACTTTTCTAGTCTTCCCAGCTTGTGACAGTGGCAGATGGCCCAGTCTGTAAATTAGCAGCTACCAGATGGGCCCACTAAGTAGCTTACTGCAGTAAATTGATTTGTTTGTGGATTTGGTATTAAAATGTCCTTCACTGTCTGGGTACTGCTTGGTCACAGAGCTGCAAAGTCTAGTTGATTGCAGTGAAGGCCAAAATCCCAAGCATTCACACTGGGCAGCTACTTCTGCAACATGTGGTTACCATGGAGGCACATCCCCACTCTCAAGTCAGGTAGGCATGTGGTGGATATTTGGCTCTGTGAGCAAGAGTCAGCAATAGGTAAGCAGTGGGAACAGATGAGAGGACTTAATTCTGGCCATGGATGACAAATACAGAAAACTTTCCAGTGAGTAGCTAGGGAAGGACACCCTGACCTAGAGAAATAATCTATTGAGTTGATACAAATATCATGGGAAAGGAGTTTGGCTTATCTGCTACTTCATTGCCATCCCTCTGTCTCCCTCCTTGCTCCTTCTATACCCTTCCCCATCCTCCCACCATTTTGGCCCCAGCTCTTCTGCTGAAGTTGCTTATGAATTACATTTGCAGAGTTTTGGTCCTTTTGTGTGTATATTGCTGTTGACCTTCTGTTTAATAAGCACCCTGTGACAATATGTGCTACCTTGTTATTCAGGGTGAACTTTAGCCTCTGAAAGACTAAGGTGCCTTTATTTTCTACTGCTAGCCAGGATTTCTACTCCTGTGTCAATATCTCAAAGATGATGGAATTACCAGAAAGAAAAAAAAACACATCGATATGTTATTTTCCTCCATTTCATGACAGAGGCTGATAGCCAACATTTTCTAGCTTGGTTGCTATTACTCCAGACTTCTGCCCAAGTAAGAGGAAATTGTCTCAGCAGTAGTGAGCTGGAAGCTAGAGACTGACATTTATTGAAGTGAAATACTCCACATTCCTTGCATATCTCAATAAAACCACAAGCATTTCCATCTTCCTAGAGCTTCTTTGGCATGTCCTGGCATGATATGCTGTAAGTCTCAGACCCAAAATCCTTTGCATGCTTTTTAGTTCATGTCAAAGATTGGCAAATCATGACTTAATCCTCCCAATGGCACTCTGTAGCTGCAAAGGCTTTAAAGTCACCAGAGATGACTGGCAAGCAAAAAGAAATTACTCAAATTTCTGTAAGAGTACTGTCACATGATGTTTCATATTTCTAATATATAGATCACTGGCAAAACAAATCAAGCAGGCTTCCTTCTAACGCCTAGATAGTTACATCCTTTGTTGGCCTGGAAGCTCAGATTTCTTCATTTTACATTGCTGACAACAACCAAATGGGCAATGGAGGCTTGTTCCATCTCCCCTTCTCCTCCAGATAATCTTTTTGAGACAAAAAGATTGTTACATACCAGGAAGTACAATGACCTTCTCAAGCCAAAGCTAACTTCCAGAGCCTTTAACTCTTGACCAGGATTTGAAAAAGAGAATGATTTCTCCCATTCTTCCAAAAGAATTGCAAGTTAGATCTCCTAACATAGGCGTAAGTACAGATTATTGTTCCCAATTATTATTAAATTCACCCAGACATCTTCACAGGCCAACCCTGGTCCTTAATCCAACAATTAATGATCAAAACCTAATCCTCAAAACACATGGAAAGAGCATCAGTGGCTGGCCATCAATGTCTATGGTAAGATACTTGTTGTCTTAGTACCTTTGAATACATTTAGTACTAAGCCAAGCAGCATCCAAAACCACTGTTGTGCTATAAACTATTACTGCTGAATCTTGTGTTCTTCTGCTTTAAGTGGGGTAACAAGGTCATTTCTGAACAAAGTTTTTACAAGGGAAACATGCGGTTTAAAGGGCTTTGTGTTCCAGCTGACGAGGCTGTTAAAATTCAGTAAGCTGTAACTATTATACGCAAGCTAACACATAACTATTATTCTCCAAAAAAGTATGTTACACCAATATCAGCCCAAGGAAACCACAGGTTGTGAGGCCTGCTACATCAGGAGATGAAAAAAGTAAACCTTGGTCTCAAGGGAACACTGGGAACTATAAGCAGCTCTCTCCCTCTTCTCCTTCAGTTTCATGACTCCTCTTCTCTAGCAAGTATTTTCTTTCTCAGAGCAGATAGTTACCAGCTGGTGTATGATTCACCTTTGCGTGAAGCAGACTTTGTTCTCTCCATCACACTTCTCATTCAGTGAAGAAAGTTGCAGGAACTGGACCACAGTGAACAACACACATTGTAAGCCAGCCGAGGGAGCTGCAGAAGTGTTGGTGCAATGGGGACTGGGCTCTAGCCCTGTCTGACTTCATGGGCACAGGACAGTGTATATGTTTTTCTCTGGTCTGTAGAAGTCATTTGTCATTCCATATCTTTAGTCCAAGAATTCTAAATGTCATGTATTTTAAATCTGACTTCAGCAGGAAGAGCACAGCACTTCACCCAGTGTCTGGACATCTGGCACATCATATTTTCCCCAGAGAACTAGTTGTTTTCTTTACTATCCCACCAAATGGAGTCCTACCCTGAGAACCACGACAGATATTCCTACTGGAATGAAAAACAATCTGGCATTTTTCAGGATAAGGTTTATTGTTGTAGCTTCATTTCCTGTTGGTCATTCTTCCTTCTCCAGCTCTCCTCTGCTGAATCTCAGTTTCTCTTCAGATTTTACCCATGACCTGGTCTGACGTGCCTTCTAACCCCTGTCTCTCAAACTGCTTTATAGTCATGTCCTCCTGTCCCAAAAACCCAGATCTCTTGACAGTGAAGCATGCAAATTTACATTTAACAAATTAAATACCAGGAACAGAAGTCCACATTACAGGAAATCTGTCTCTGCTGCTTGGGGCCATGTCTGCCATCTTCATACAGATGAGTTTTTGCCCGCACTTCACCCCCAGCTACACCTCATCTTTCTGCTGCTTTCTGTACCATCAAGGTCTTTTGCATGGAAGCCTAAACTGATTTTTATAGATACATCTTCTGTCATTCAATTGGCTTATTAGCGTGCTCTTACCAACCAGCTCACCTGCTCTGGAGCCACGTAGGGTGAGCAGTAAAGGGGCATGTTCCAGTCCTTCCTCATTGAAACCAAATTCTGTTTTTTCAGTAAGTAACTGATATGCAGTGAAAACAGTAATTTACTGTTAAAAAAGGAAAATTTACCCTTTAAACCTGATCTGGTCACTGCGATGCTAGTTATCCTACCTCATTACTAATAACTACCTATTCTGTCCCCCCCTTTCCAGCTACACATGGAAGTATTTTCTTCTTTACACTTCATCCTCCTGCAGCACATACTCAAGTATTGGAAAGCAGACTTCAGCTTTTGCTAGCTCTTGTGTGTATTCTTGGTCTCTGAATAAAAGCATCACACAAATAAGGAAATACTTATTTAACATTTTTTGATATCACATATATCAACTTCAAGCTATCAAGCTATCAACAGTTACAATAAGCCTAAGTGACTACTCAAGAGTCTCTTTTCACCAATTTATCGAATTTATGCAGTGAACCATTTATTCAACTGCCAATAGGCCCTCAGCCCCTCCACTTGCCTCACCACCAGTCAGGTCAAACACATGAACAGCTTCTGGACTGTTATTTTTGTCAGCCAGCATAGGGCACAGACTCATGCAAGTTAATATACCTGACTGATAAAGTGCATGGCCAGAGCATGTTACACGAATAAACCCAGAAAGCCACATACTTTGCACAGACAGGTAATGAGATGAAAATAGCCTAAATGTTGGGACTATGAACTGTAATGCTAGGGTCACCTCAACCTGAATTTTTCATGGCTCAGCATGTTCTTTAAAGCTCATCCAGAGAACCTGGGTTATAACAAAAACCCTTGTATGATACAGAGGCAGCTGGCAGTACTGCATGTTCAGTGACTGCCTTCCTGCGATGCAGATCATGACAGTTTTTATTGGTTCCCTTATGCAATCCGAACTGACAATAAAAGGCTTTTTCCTCTTCCCAGGCTACAAGCTCAAACTACTTCAAACTTGGGACAAATGTTTTTGTTTGCTTATACTTCTTATCACACCAGTTGAGGCCACTGACACCCATGAGACTGGAAGGTTGCCAGCTGTAGGCAGTCAGATTGGACACCACGTCCTAACCTTTGGCTCAGCTTTGTCCTGTGTGGCATTAGTGTTACTTGCACTAGTGCGAATGCTGGAGCTTATGCAGATTTGATCACATTTACATATTAAGTATTCATGAACTCACAGTATCTGGGAGTCCTTAGCTGTCAGAGTATTTGAAAATAAGTACAATAAGCAAGTTACTCTTTTCCTGCACACTCCACAAACTGCTTGATTCTGTTATCTTAATGCCAGGAAAGAGAAAATGTACATGAGTTTAACCTCTGTGGAGGGAAGAGACAAAACATGTTATGAAAGTTATTATGAAGTTTGTAGTGCTCCGTACTAAGCAATCCAGCTAAATAGCTCAACTGTTCATATTTACACTTCAGCAAGGTTTAGTGGACTTTTTTTTTTTTTAAACAGTGGAGCAATCAAGACTTGAATAAGACCTGGTCCCATGCTGAACTGACTCCCAGAGCAGAACTATTTAACTTAACTCTTAGGTCAGGCATGAATTTGTCTCTGTTCTGTGACACGGCACTTGGAACTGTGTCTCAGCCTCCAACTCCAGATGTTTAAACACTATCCACCAGTGGAATATACACACCAGTGCAGAAAGAGGTCTTTGCAGGCACAAGAAAAGGAATCTGCTCTGGAAGAGTACTGGCAAGTACAAGCCCACACAAAGAGGTGGTGGTAATGGACCATCATCTAAGCAGAACAGAGTATGGCTCTGTCTTGCTGACGATAAAAAATGATTGTGAGAAAACTGATATGCTTAAGATGGCTCAATACATTTTCACAGCTGCAGATAATTGAGACCTTTGAGTACAGAAGCTTTAGTCATTCAGCTTTGCAATGCAAAGATTATTACTGATAATTAAGAAACACTTCCTTAAAACCTTTCTTCTATTCACCACAGTGACATTTTCATGTCAGCTTTCCCTTTTGAGAATGACGTTTTCCACACTGACCTTCCCTCAGACTACAAACTCGCAACTAAGAGTCAGAAAGTTGAGTTGAGATCCTTGGAGATTGAGAGCGGAGCAAGTACAAATCCTTAGCCACGAACACATGGCAAGTCCTACTCAGAGTGAGAAGTGCCTCTGCAAAGCAGTTCTGGGGCTTTGTTCTCAACTGGCTTGCAGGAAAGCACGTCTTTATGTGAGGATCCGAGTGTGGGAGACAGGAGGCTAGGTCTTTAAAAACTTCAAGATAATAGTCCTGTGGTTAAATCAATACTTCCAAGCCTGGTGTACTGATAGTCACTTCTGCCAAGAAAACTATTCAAACAAAGTATTCAAGCGGCTCAAATGTTAACCCTTTGAGGAACTATGCACACGCTTCAGGGGTTCACATTACATTTAGTCACAAGTTTCCTATTTTTTTTCAAGTATCCCTGCTGGGTTAGCCATATAGGGCAAAGCTGCACAGCCAGGACTACAAAAGGGTACTAAAGGTTTACTCTGCTGAATCCAAGTAGGGTAAACATACTATACCAGCTCATGCATTCCAGAAAAAGTGCTGGCATTGGGGTAAAACATGCACTGCCTTGAACCAGCACTCTCTATCACAAAGGCAGACAAAGGGTCTGTTTGAGGTCCCTTTTCAGCCAGTTAAGGATTTGGCTGGAAGCAGGAAGCAGTCTTTAGTTAGTGACTTGTTTTATTGGCACCCATTAAACAGTTTTTATTCATATTCTTTGTCCAGTTTTACCTCTGTGCCTGTTTAGACAGAAGCTCAGACTGAAATACCAACTTGGTCCCCTGCTAGTAGAAAACGTTCTTTCCACACTGTTTTCTTCCAGCCTACAAACAGTTAAGATCCAATTTTATTAGGTTGCCATTACCACCTGAAGCATTACTTTGGCTTTTGGAGAGCCCAGCTCCATTCCTCAAGCTGTCAGCTAAGCAAACAATTACCTCGCTTCCTCAAAGCATTGGGGATGGGCTTAGGCAGTGCTCTGTTGCAGCATACACCATTTTCTTCCAGAGCAATTCAAAGCTGAACAACTTCTGCAGGAAAAAAAAACAAAGGGACGAGCCTCTGACTAAATTGCCGGTTCCAACCAACAAAAGGAGCAAAGGCACATTAAGGTGCGGATTAGTAGAGAAGAATATTTTTTTCCTTTCAGTGCATCTGGTAAGATTTGGACAAGTAGAAGTTCAATACCGCTATCTATTTCTGGAGGCATCTGATTGTCTGTAATAGCAAACACTCACTATCATAAAGCTAACAAGTTACTTAAGCTCCCAGGCATTTATAACCAGATTTTTAATTCATACTTGGTAATAGTTACAAAACATCATCTGTTACTACAAGCCTGCTCCTTTAGATTGACTGATAATCAAGCACTTGCCCTTTAGCTATATAGATATTCCTGTGCTGACAAGTAACAGCATGCAAGAGAGGATCATTTGACATTTGTGCCCTAACTCCTCATGCTTTGCACAACTCCTCCTGCTTTGCACGAATGGCTTTGCACAATTTCTGTGTTGCACAGATGAAAGGGTCAGCAGTCTCCACAAGCTTGACAAGACAGATGTCGGAAGCTACTGTAGATTCGCTTTCACTTAAAGCTTTAACTTCTGTTGGAAAAGAAAAGTATGACTTGTCTGATGTTTCCTGCTCCAGACTCCTCCACACACATCTTAACTGTGATTCAGCAAGGGAACATTTCATAGCTTCCTCATCAGAGGAAATAAAGATTGCTGCCTGTTGTCATTTAACGCCAGCTGGCAACTAAGCACCACACAGCCGCTTGCTCACTCCCCCCACAATGGGATGGGGCAGAGAATCAGAAAAGTGAGAAAACTCATGGGCTGAGATATAGACAGTTCAATAGGTAAAGCAAAAGCTGTGCAAAACAAGGAATTCATTTACTACTTCCCATCGGCAGGCAGGTGTTCAGCCATCTCCAGGAGAGCGGGGCTCCATCACACGTAACCATTACTTGGGAAGACAAACACCATCACTCTGAACGTCCCCCGTTCCTCCTTCTTCCCCCAGCTTTGTATGCTGAGCATGACACCATACGGTGTGGGATATCCCTTGGGTCAGTTGGGGTCAGCTGTCCCGGCTGTGTCCCCTCCCAGCTTCTTGTGCACCCCCAGCCTGCACGCTGGTGGGGTGGGGTGAGGAGCAGAAGAGGCCTGGGCTCTGTGCAAGCCCTGCTCAGCAGTGATTAAACCACCCCTGTGTTATCAACGCTGTTTTGAGCACAAATACAAAACATAGCCCCATACTAGCTACTATGAAGAAAATTAACTCTATCCCAGCCAAAACCAGCAGACTGCCATTCTTCTGCATGCTTATACAGTCCTGCTCTGTTTAGCTGAGGGTTAAAGGGGACAAATAATGTTAGCTATCTAAAGGTTAAGCTGAGATGTTTCTCCTCTGCAGAAGACAGCTAAAGTTCGGATTTATATTTAGTGACATTCTGTTTTTCATTAAAACCCAAATGAGTCTTAGTTTTCCTCTGTCAGATTGGGTAAGAAATAGTCATTGCTTTTACAGGCAAAGTAGTCATGATGCCAGATTTAAGCTTTTCTTAATCTTCTCAGGGAATGAATTATACTGAGGAACCACTTGAACTCCTCTGAAACTACAATTTCCTTGAGTGGCAAGCAGCCCAATTCTATAAAAAGTATCAGTATAAAGACAAATGTATTTGATGAAGGCTCCTACTGATGTCGACATGAGACACCAGCAAGGCTGAGGGGTAAAAACCTGCCTGCAAAACAAGAAATAAAGCCAATTCCATGTGGGATGAGTGTAAAAAACTATGAAATACTGCCAACTCCTGAGTCCTGTTTGCATCATTTTAGTTTTCCACATAACACGTTGACATGCTTCATTTCAAAGTGGTTTATAGCAGCATTAAAAATTTGACACCTTCTTGTTTTGTTTGGAGCTGTTGCCTCTTCATTATCAGGGTTGACACAGCATGTTTTTTGTGGATTGCCAGACTTCTCCCCACATTTAAGATACAGAGATGGAGATGTTTGGAAAACACACATTCACATGGTAGCAAGTTTCTTCTGGTCTTGAAAGAAAGAAGCACCATCAGGAGTAACATCAAGTAGATAAATGAAGGTTAGGAGTCTTACTTCTCAGGCAGACCATCAAAGCAATGGCTTAGCAGATCATGTTTTGTCTGGAGTCAAGGACCCATGAGTACAGGCATCACATAAAAGGTCTGCCTGTGACAAGGCTTATTAGTGGCACTCTGTTTCCAACTGACCTTTTAGCTCTAAAGACATCTGCAGATCCAGGTCTCCCTCTTGGTAAAATAAGACTGATTCTCTTGTTCGTTTTCACAAACATTTAAGGTAGCACATCGTCTTCAGTCTATGTCAAAACCAAAGTAAATATGTCAAAAATTGATGCTTCACAGCCCAGCAATCTGACAGCAGGTTTTGCAGATTTTTGTGAACATTTCAGTGAAACCCGTTGCTAACAGAGATGTTAGCATTGGAGAATCTCAGGTTCATGAACCACATTTTGAGAGATTTGATGGCATAAAACTCAGGCACTGCAGGGTAGGCTTTAGCTGAACTGCTGCGGTTTTATGAATCACAGCGCTGCCTCACCAACCAAGAACTCAAGTCAACCTCAGCTTCCCAAAGGGTTGTCTAGAATGCCATTTAGCATATTTAATAAAACAAAAATACACCCTCAGGGGTCCTGAGCAACAGTTAATAACACCCAGTGACAGTAAATGAGTGGCATTATAGATTTTTTGGTAAAGGAGCTCAACTAATGGCTTTAACCACAGTAGACAGAGGCTGCTAGGGGCTGGGTTTGAGGGGAGCCTGATATTGCAACCGTCTTTGATTCTGCAATTGCTAAGGCAGCCTAAGCACTAAGTGATAAACCCTGAATGTGGACAGCTGAGTCAGTGTTTATAGCTCTCTGTATGAGAGGAAAAAAGGACACACAGTAAATCGTCCTTATTTTGACAATAATGAATGATGCAATCACATCCTAAACCTTATAAGAAGTCCAACATGTTTCTTGACTTCAGCTTCAGGTAGGAGGGTTTCCATTGATAATCTGTCAGTGCCCTGAGGGTACCAATAGGCCCTAATTGCCCTGCACAGTGGGTATCTACCTGCACCCCTGCCCATGGCCCAGGGGCTCCACTTCAGCTCATCCTTGGGTGCGCAGTCCTGGCCTGAGCTACATGGTAGCTGCACCTCTCTCCAATATGCAGGTAGCTTGTCTCCAGCACTCTCTCTGGCCTCATCTGCTCCTGACCCCCTGGTTGGACTCCATCCCTGGTCCATCATCTCACCTTGCCCTGAGCTTTTGCCGGAGCCTGTTCCCAGCACCTGGCTCTACCACAGTGTTTAGTTCTTGTGGTACTGCTCCCCATTGGTTAAGAGCACTGCTTGTGCTGGGGTTCACCTGGGTTCCCAGCTTGTCCTGGCTATAGCCCAGGTTTTTTTCTGGCAAGGGAACTCTAGCACATTGCCACTGATAGCATACTTGCACACCAGCAGCATTTAACCTCACGGCAACAAACCTACACCTACATTCTCCATTTTCCATAATGGGCTTCAACACTTCAATTTCACTTTTAGTTTTCTGCTATAATTAAAGTCAGTCTACTTTGAAACCCTCTTGGGCATGACCTTCAGTAACTAGGAAGTCACAAATAGTGACATTGCACCTTGTGAAAAGAACAAGTAATTTCTTCGATTCAGTAAAACAACAATGGGTATTACTGGTGCTCAAAATAAAACCTCAACTTTCTTGATATGCTGCTACTGAAAGCTGCTCTAGAAGAGCTACATAACACTGAGGCAATGCTTGATCTTAAGGCCTTCCTCTAGGTCAAACCTCACTGAGAAACCTAAAAAACCCTGCAGAAGGCACATACAAGCAGGGTGCTAAAACCAGAATTAAGATGGAAGAATCAAGTTTTGCTTATTCATGAATGCTACCCAGGCTTGATCCTTCATTTTCCTCATTTCTCACTTTCCCTCCACCCTCCACCTTTGCCAGTCTCTGAAGGGCATTATCAGACTCCACGTGGCTCTGAATAGCATAAACCCTTGTATCAACTGAGCCACAGCTGCCACTTGCAGGCTAGTGTAGGTGCATTCCCGCAGTAGCGATGTAGCCAGATCCACACCAAGACCTTCAACTGTGGGAAAGGGGTACAGCTTCCTCAGACAGAACTTGCTGCAGAAAGATGCTTGCAAAAACAGCCGAAAGATTCATGTCCCAGTACTGTGGCAGTGGCAACAAACAGGGAGGTTCTGCATGGCCGTAAACCCAATAAAATCCTTCTGGGCGTAAGCTCGTATCTATTAGCATACCCAGACGACAATAATATTTTAATTCCCTGATGGCTAGCAGGCTGCTGCATCTCACCGATGCACAAGCAGGCTTTCTGCTGCTATTATAAAACAAATTACCTCATGCATGAATGGCCTTAATATCAGTTCATGCTCCAAGCTGTTCTACTGTGCTGGCATATGTACACCCCATGCACCCTGCACTGCAAAAGGCATATTTGCTTCAGAAACCACTGATCAGATAAAGCAGTAAATGGATGAAAAAATAATATGTACAACATAAGCACCGATACGTTTCCAGTTATTCCACTCCCTTTGCCATGGGAATCCCTGGTTTGCTGCTCAGTGTAAATGGGCAAGCAATAGGGCTTCAACATCTCTCTCTCTGCTTCTATCCCACCCTCACATAGCATGCGTTCCTCTTCCTGTTACAGTTGCATAACTCTTTCCCCGTTAAGAGAGCTATATCTAAAGGAATAAATTTTGAGCTGAGCAGTACTGGACACCTCAACTAGTAAATAATCCTGAAATGAGAATATTATAAATAGAAATATTCCCTATAAGCGGTTTGTGACTAAGCTCACTTTTGAGCTAATAACTTCCCATGGAGATAAACTCTGCAGGAAAGCTCAGAGAGCTATAAATACTCAGAATTCATTAACAGATCTTTTTGTTGCAAAAATTCTTTTCCGGCTGTGCATCATGACACTGTTGCTCCCAACCCTTTCTCTTTTCAAAAGCTGCAATTGTTTAACCTCCTTTCTGAGATCCGGCTGCTCTCAGAAGTCCACAGGAAGAAAACATTGGGGCATTTTGAATATTAAGACCTTATTCTGATGCCAAAAAAAAAAGAAAAAAAAGAAAAAAGAAAAAGAAAAATACCACAAGGAACATATACTATGTCATGAGCATGTCTGAAGTTTCATACTCTTCTTAAGTTTTAACATTTTGCTAATCTACCACTGGTTTAGATGAAAAAAATAATACATTTTAAGGACCTGTGATTTTATTCTGTGGGTACTGAGGTATAATGAGAATTGCAGATTTATACTCAACTCCTTTATCTACTGCCTGCCCAGATCCATTTCCCAGCACTGCTCTGCTGAAGTGTATGAATGCTGACCGATGGGGACCACTGGAGCAGCAGATCCTACGCTGAGGTATTTTTGTGTACATGTGGTTACCCAGCATCAGAGCTGCGCATCAACATTTCACTTTTAAAAAGGCACTTGTAAATCACAGCATTATTTGCATCAAAATAATCTCTCACTTAAAGGTGATCTCTTGCATCCACACAGTGATGCTCCCTTGAGCAAGTTTAGTTTATGCTAGTCCTGCTTAAATCCTTTTAATTTTTTTACCTAGGCACAACCCACAAGAGCCTAAGATTTATTTTCTTTTGTTGCAAGCCAAAAGCAGAGCAGGCCATTATCTTTTCACCTAACTATCTATCTCACCACTGTTCAAAGTCACATCTCCTACTGGAGAGCTACACCTAGCAGTATTTTTTGTTCATGCTTATTTCTTTAATTCACTTACTGAAGGTTGGCACTGAGACCCAAGTCCTGTTGTTCCTCTTGCCATGTAGGTGTTAGGTGACAGCCTCCACACAGGGATTGTGGTATAATATTAATGAGCACTTTATCATTCAACTATAAAATCAGGAGCTTCACGGTTGCTTGCCAGCAGGACAAATTCTGCTCTTGCTTCAGCCCTAAGAATAATGCTGGTACAAGGGGAGGGCAAAAGCTGAACATAGAGTTCAGCTATGCAAGCCAAACTACAAGTGGGTCCTATGGCATCCTAATATTCGCCCTTTTGCTGCACAGCAAAATGCTTTCTACAGCTGTCTGCTCCAAGACAAGACTAGCAGCTGTGGCTTGGCCATTTTCTCAGCTCAAGGAAACGACCTTGACTCAACCTTGACAGCCTTGTCCCAGACTCTGTTTCTAGTCAGCTGAGCTTTTTCCAGCAAGCTCCATTTGTGACTTCTAAATTTTAGTTCAGAAATATCAGTGTCACAGAATTTTAATTTGATCAGTTTGATTAGGCGGCACTTTAGTACGGTCTACTAGCACCTAAACATAAGGACAAACTTCCAGATATCAGGCTAATTTTCAGGCATCTTCACTCCTATTAAATAAGACACGTGCCGTAACATGAGATTTAAGACATGAATACTCAGAGTGTAAATGCATTAGCCAGTCCCAAGGCTGACAACCAGGAGCATATTGAAATGCTGCAGAAGAGTAAATCACAGCTAGGCGAGTCAGCAGCTGTAAGCTACTGCTTTATTGAGCTATTACCCTCTAAGGAAAGAGCGTAATTATTTTTCCAGGCTTTCATGAAGTTAAGGCCAGATTCTTCAACTTTATCTAATGGCTCATGCCTGTAATGTAACACAAAAACAGAGACTACCAGACCTCTGTTCTCTGTCAGGCCTCTACCTTTCATATATGTAAATTATTTCAGGATCACAGGTGTTGAGTGTTTGCATATTGTTGTGTACGTAAGCACAACAGAGAATGCGCAAGGTAGCATTTCCCCAGCACCCTGACTTTGCTTTGTGAAGGGCTATCTCCTCACTCAATTTTGAAGTGCCTTCGCTTTGCTATCACAATTTTCCTCATTGCCCCCAAGGGGGCTGCACACTGCATGTTGCTCTGCTCCAGTAGCTGTTACAGCCCCACAGCTGTTTCCCTGTTGGTTGGGGCTCCTGTGTGACAGCTCCTTCACCTTGCACACCCTGCCGTGGTTTGTACTCTCCTGCCGTTGCCCAGGCTTGTAGCACTTGTGCATGGGGCAGGTACCTTGGCAGCTACGTTCCTGAAATTGGCCGCAGCTTGTCCTCCAGCCTCTAACCTGCCCTGTCATCTCTGAATACAACCAGCTTTTCCTCCTCCAGGAAAAAAAAAAAGGTCTGTGCAAACAATCTGCTACTGGAACAGCTAATTTTCAACACTACTCGTTACTCTGGATAGGCTTTGCAAAATTACCTTAGGCTCATGTGCCTCTTCATGTCACCTACAATTATATTCATTTTATATCATCTCCTCATCAGCATCCAATTGGTGGTATAACACATGATTATCCTGATGTCTTCTGGTGATTCTTTCAGCAAATACATCTTAAGTAAATACTGCAAGTTTGGAGGTGCTACAATTTAATTTGGACTACACTATCACTCCTTGCATGATGTACTGTTTTGTTTGCATTATTCTACCTGCTCAGCACACAAACTGCAGTTCAAAAAACAGTGAAAGACAGTAGAGAGTTGATTGTCTCACCTTCTAAACATGGGTTTGTTTCTACAATCTGATCAAGTGAAGTTATGGGCAATTGCAAGACCACCTGCAGCATCAGGTCATTTTCAGAAGCATGTCGAATTATACATCTAACAAATGTCCTGCTGTTGGCTCGTGGCTGAATTCCTACTCACTGGTTCAGAATTATGAGGGTGATGAGTTATCCCAGCTGATTCATAGCTAACTTACACTATCCCACTTTGTTCTCTATTCTTTTTCGCCCCTGGCTGAAGTTATCAAAGTGTCATTACTTGAATACTGTTTTTACTAAAAATTACCACCACTTCCAATAGCTCTTCAGCTCAGAGACAGTGCCTAACTCCAGCTATTGGCAACATTTCTGTGTTAAATTCAATTTGTCTATGCCTTTCAGACACTCAAAATTTAACTTCTCAAATCATGCTAGGCACCAGGGATAAGAGGATTTTACAGACGTTTCTCGTCGAAGGTTTAAGTTCAACAAAAGCCCCAATTCTATCCGTCTCTAATCAGGTTTTTGAAAATTATCTTTCAGGAGTTAGAAGCAGCTCTTTGAATTATCTTTTTACAGTATGAAGTTAATGAAAGTCCAAAATGTTCCCACTCATTTCATTACAGGAGACTTCATTTACATTCCATTTAGCTGAATCATAACTAAGACTTACACCCACACTGGGCATGCAGCCTACACAATTTACATGTGTGTTGGTAAAAGGTGAAAAAAGCTTTGCCAGACAAGTTTCCTATTTCATTCCTTATAATATCTTCCCCAAGTGTCCAGTTCTTACTGTGGCATGCTAAAGGTAAAGACAAGTTTAGGAGTATGTCTCAAAAAGACTCAGGTTAATTCAGTCAAACCTGGGGGTATTATTATTATTATTATTATTATTATTATTATTATTATTATTATTATTATTATTATTATTATTACTACTACTGTGGGAAAATAAGCATCTTTATTCACTATAGTTCTTCAGCCAAGTATGGAAACACTTTGCAAAAATGATCATCTAACTCTACGTCTATTTATACATTTAATTCTCCTCCAGTGACAGTCATTCCAAGAGGGAAATGATTACTTAGCTGCAGTTTTCCCACCTAATTTAAGTTACCTGAAATGGTTAGCTGTGTTTCACAGCTCTGCACACAGTATCTCAGTCCCAGTATTAGAGACGCAATAGTTGTCTTTAAATCCTATGCAGCAAAAGGCCCTCAAACATCCTTCAAAAATAGTTGTCTGGTAGCACAAGTAGTATTTCTGGCCTCTGACTAAAATCTATCAATGCCTAATGTGCTAGACTTAGGAGATGAAGGTCTCAGTAAGATGTAAGAATGAATTTTATCAGCACTGTCTGCTGTACAAGTAACCAAAACTGCTGGCTTAAACAACTGCTAGATAACCAAGACAGAAGCAGACTCACTGGGAAGTCTCAAACAATGTCCTTTTCCAGCTAGGAATCTGAGGATACAAAAAACCCAGTAACGTATGGTGATTCCATTTGGGCAAATTGCCTGCTTTGCATTCACATCTGCTGCTGGTTGAATAAGCATTTCCAGACCTCTGTCCACCCTATTTCAATATTCTTCATCTTAACCAAAACCCTCTTCTCCTCTACCTGCAGACTTCTCACATCCTAGAAAAAGTCTTTCTATATGCCTTGTATACATGAATAGCAGCCAACTGGATTATTAAATGAACAGATAGTAATTGAGGTGAGCCAGTTTTGAGATGTACCAGTTCCAGTACAGTCTAAGAGAAATCATTAAAGATATCTCCAGAGACTTTATTGGTATTGTTGCATCAACAGCGATTCCAATTTGTACATCTTGAGCATCCCCTAACAAACATAGTTTGAAGTATTTCAATGTTTCAGTTTTTGAGCTCCATCATGCAAAGTCTGAAGCATATATATGGAGAAATTTGTCAACAAAATCGGCTGGATCTGTAGGGACTCTCAAGGATCTATTTATGGATCTGGATTAGAAACAGGTGCTTGTCACACATTACATTGCACCCAACACTTAAATCACAAGAGGTCAAAATTCCCTTCTTCTTTACAAATTTAGCAAAACTCCTAAGAAAACAGAAGCATGACCTACACCAGGGGCAGAATACCTCCGTGTCACATCAAATGAGAAAATGAGGCAACCTACAATTTATGGCTCCTAAAAGTATCCTCCATCTTCCCAAGTTAACAACCATTGCACTAAATAGCTGCAAGTGTCAGCTGTCAGCTATGGTTTAAAACTGAGCAAGAATTTTATCTTCTGCAGTGGCTTTCACTCTTTACTGTTAATGATCTGCCTTTATTTTTCCAATAGCATTAAGTTTTCCAATAGTATCTTTCCCCACAGCTGTGCCACAAGGCTTTCTTCACCCAGGTCTGGAAAGCCCTTTCAGTCAGTGCTTGCTCTCTGGACCACTTATTATTTACAAGCTGCCAATGCCTCGTGGAGAGGTTACTAAAGGCCATCTGCCTAAAGAATTCTTGTTTATATTCCTCTTGCTTTATCCTTAGGAAAAACAGTTGCATAAAGGCAGAGGTATTTAAAGCTTGACCCATCCTCCCTCCTCCTGCTGGAAGCTATAATCTGTCTGTGCTATCTCAACTGATATTTGTGTAACTGATTATGTCGTCCAAACAAGGGATTATGATTCTGGTTTGGGGAGTAAGCAGCACGAACAGAGGACGTCTGAAGGGACAAGCTTTTTTTTGTTCCAAGTAAGATTCCCTGAACAAAGGGGAGAGAGAAGAAATGCCACTTGCATAAAGGGCAATTGTTTCCCAGTGGAACATCTCATGTTTTTCCATTAAGCATGAGCTGCTCTGGCTGTTATGGAATATTTTATTAACAGGTTTGTTAATGCACTGCCCAGCTCTAGCACTGCCTGCGTGAGGAAAACGAAGCCAACACAAGCCATCCTTTTGTCTTTCGATTTTCTCCTTGCACACACAGAGGATGAATCAGAATATAATCTTTCAGGTTTTTTGGATGTTGGATGAATATTCCTGTGTCTCTTGCATAAAAGACAATTCCACATATTAACTTCTCGATTTCTTCATGCAATTAAAGGGCAGGATGTGCCAGACTTGGCTTCCTGGGCATTGACCCAAGGAATACATTTGGTCCATGACATAACCTTTGTCACACAACTTTAAAATCTTTAGAAGACCAGACAGAATCAGGGAAACAACTGCACAATAAGTCTCACAGGATAATTAAGATGCAAGATAAACAAGCTCTGGACATTTTACCTGAGGGTCTGGCCAACTGAAGAGAGCTATCATCATCTGTGGCATGTTCAAAACCATTCAGTACGAGCAAAGACAAGTCATGCTGTTCAGATAGCTAAGAACACCAAGTTACTTTTGGGCTGCACAACCCAAACATGTAGTCTGCCTCCTATACAACTATTTGTAGTGCACCAGGCCTCTGAGGACAGTAAGTAGGTTCATACACCTCTGCCTGAGGACCAGCTTTCTCTTCCTGTAAAGTAGGAAGGATAGGGAACTACACTAGTTCTAGGTGGTCTATAAAATCACATGTGACAATTATTGTATTTTACAACACGGGAGGTAGAAGGCATCACAGGAAACAAGCAGTTTCAATGAAAACTGAAGGCGGCAGCTAGCAGCACAGACAACTATAGAACACTTTGCTCCAAAATATTGTAGGTAACAGAAGTTTATAGATGTTCAAAAAAGACCATGGACAAATTCATAGAAGAGAATCAAAAAAGGAAGGGCTACTAAATACATCTGGTTCAGGAAGCCCCAACTGCCACAGATAACTGGAGGTTAGGAATATGACAATCATAGGTTAATTTAGGGCAGAAGAGACCTTTGGAGGCCATCTGGTCTAAGGACCCTCACTCCTTGCCCAAGATGAGGCTAATTTCAAAGTTTGACCAGATTGCTCAGGACTTTATCTAGTTTGAATTCTGAGTGTCTCTAAGGATGGAAATTTCACAGCCTCAGAAACTTGTTTGAGGCTTTGACTGCTCTTTTTATGAAGAACTTGTTTCTTTTTCCTATCCTTATACTCTTCTTTACAATCTCCAGCTGGCCAATGTCATATTGAGCTTTATGGACTCTTGATTTAACCAGTGGGCCATCCCTTAACTACAGGAATTTCTAAGGTACAACACCATTTTAGTGAGGCACCTCTGTTTTCCCCCAGGAAGGAGATAATGTGTGCTGTAGTTAATTCAGATTTGGCTTATGTAATAATGCCAGAAGATTTCATGCTAGAGTCTTTTAATGCCCTGTGTATACTGGCAAATAATTCTGGATACTTGCTGTAGGAATTGGTGAAACAAGTGACTTTTGACTCTTTAAATCTGTTCAATAAGTTAGGTGGTGCAAGTTAGCCTGACAAGCTAAAGTGGAATTCTTACTTATAAAAGCATTTCTCTCAAGGTTCACATTACATGATCATAGAATCATAGAAT
>VZTL01004099.1:0-16230 GCA_013400535.1 Scopus umbretta
CCTATTATCTACTGCTGTCTTAATAAGAGGTAAGAGCTGGTTATGAAACTGTTGGTATGCATAAATTCAATGAGAATATAAATGGTTTAAATGGGATAAAGAAAAATAATTTTCACATCAACAATTTTCAGTTAGTGGGAAAGAAAACAAACAAAAAAAACCTTTCCTTTGTGTTTGTACTTGAAATGAACCCTAAAAAACCAAATCACACTTCCAGTAAATATTTTGGTCTACTTAAAATTTCAGAGCAAAAATCAGTATTCAGAAACCAATCCCTCCTGTTTCCAAATGCAAAACTTAAAATCTATAACAGTTTAATATTTTTTGGCTTTCAAAACATTAAAATAAAGAACTAAAGAAAGTCATTAGTGATATAAAGTGCAATCTGTATGTTCACTAACTAATTATAGCCACAAATTTGTTTTGCAGTGCTGGAAGAATATAACATAAAATGTGATGTACTGTGTATTTTATACCTTGCCGTTAGATTTCTACCAAGCTCTGAGGTCTGTAACAGGCTAATAAAGCAAAAAATTTACATTCTCATTATTCAGTATTAAATTACAGTACTGTTTGATAGCAACACATTATGCTCTGAATCTCAAAGGCACTGCACTTGCTGAGTTTGGTGAGATTTTACAGATATTTGGCAGTTTGAGACTACTGGATTGCAGAATGAACTCATGTTTTTCATTTCAGCTTGCAGGACTAGGATCTAAACAAACATCATCCTGGCCATCCTATCTTTCAGTATCTTCTAGTATTACTGGATAAAGACCACCAAGAACAATGAATTAGTTCTCAAACTCAGTCAGTATGAATCAGTATTGAATAAGTAATCTTAAATATTATTTTAAATCTCTTTTGAACAAGCAGCCAGTGTCAAGTTCAATTGCCGACAAGTTTTATACCAACTTTGTTAAATATTTTTAAAAGCTCAGTAAAGATCATGCAATACCTGTCAAAAGGAGTCTAATCAAAAATTAAGTGACCAAATCCTGCCACATTTTTATTCATGTAAAAACACTGGGGTCTGCCTCCTTGATGAGGATAGCTTATGATGCTTAACATTCATAGTCTTTTAAAATGTCAAGGTAATGCCTGATTTCATACAGCCTTCCGCCTCTTTTGATCATTTACGACTGTTTAAAGAAGAGGCAAAGTTTTAGTATGCCAGAACAAAATCCTAACTTAAATGGCAAATTTCCCATTAATTTCAACAGAAACCAGATTTCACTGGGTGTCCAGTGTCTGCAAAATCAAAGGCAAGGAAGAACCAGGCCTCATATTTTCTCAATTACTACCATAAACCCCCTAAAACTTTGTCATTTTCTTCAAAAACTTTTTACAGCAGTTACAAAAGACGTTATTCATAAAAAAATTATTATCTCTGATGTGGCTTATATTGACACTCACACACTGCAAAATTAAATACCTGGATTAAAGAATACAAATCAAAAATGTCATAATTTTGAGACACACTAAAGGTCACCTTATTCAGAATTTAATGCAAGAATGAAATATTGGTGAAATTTTTCTTATAATTAAGTTCCATATTGAAATCAAGAAGCCTAAGCATCTGCTTCCTTTTCATGCAGTAGAAAAACACAACCTGTTGCTGGGAGTCAGATCAATT
The DNA here is from genome assembly GCA_013400535.1 of Scopus umbretta. Lineage (NCBI taxonomy): Eukaryota > Metazoa > Chordata > Aves > Pelecaniformes > Scopidae > Scopus > Scopus umbretta. The sequence continues at coordinate 1,637 of VZTL01004099.1, forward strand.
CATCCAGTATTGTTATCTCTGCTGGATCTAGTATCAGACAGAGCTATACTACCTATCTCCAGCCTCATCTTCCAGGCTAATTAGGATATTACTTATGTATCTATATATAGAGAACATTTTGTCAAGATGAAGAAAAAACATGCCCTGAATGAGAAAGAGAATAGAAAGTGAGACAAAAAATAATGCAGTCAAAAGACGTTTAGGTTTTACAGCTTCCTTCACTAAATCCATTTCCATCAGAGGTTCTTTCTATATTTTTCACAATGTGGACTGCATCTAAACAGAGGAATGCTGAATAGCAAGCTACCTGCTCATTTGTCATCATGTGGCAGCTCTGTGTCTAACTTAAAAAATTGAGGAGGAAAGTTATTTCTGTGAGAACAGTTGACTTTCACTGAAAACTTAATCTAAATTTTTATCTGTAGTCATCACTGTGGCAGCTGAACCATTGCTCCAAAAAGCTTACATACACAATAAACAACGCAGCTGATTGTTGATACAAAAACAAGAGAAGCAAGCCAAATGACAAAGTCTAATAAGTTTTAGGTCTAGGTGAAAAGGTTTTCATTTTCAGGTTATACATAAATATGCAGCAAATTGTTTTTCTACTATATTTAACTTCTATTCTGGAAATACATGCACACAAAAAGTAATAGTCTTTATAGTAAATCTCTGCCTCTGAATTGAAATAAAAAGTAACCCTGTATGAATATTGCAACCACTAATTCCTGTTTATACATTGTTAATGTTCAGTGTTTAACTTTCTAGGATCTTCTTTCATTATTACAAATTATTCTCCACATATTTTATATGAACAATTATTAGTCATGATATCATTCCCATTTAAGTATCTCTGTTAGAGAGGGAAACACAGAAGCAATATTAGAATCTGGAAGCTGGGATGGTTATTTTGGAGAAAAGTATGCTACAAAGTTTCTTGCTGAGAGAAGACAAAAATATAGGTGCAGATTTCATCACAGATCAAATCAAAACAATTTCTGTGAAGACAGTGCTATGGAAGCTGGTGTTTGTTTATTTAGGCATGGACAAAGGAAGGGAAATTGAGTATCAGGAAAATACCAATGTTAAAAATGCAGGGAAAGTATACAGAAATGAGCTGTTACCACTGTCTTTTTTACCCTGCTCAGGCTTTAGTCAAGCAAACTCCCACTAACTTCACCACAAACAGGATGAGGGGCAAGATAATTAACCAAGTCAATGTCCTGTCAGCATGGTATGTTTTCAGATGAAGGCCTGTGGCTGGCTCTCACAAGCGCATGCTTTCACCAAGCATCCTTCCTCCCAGGTTCCGAGCTGGCTTCAAGCGAGCTTTCCGCTGGTGTCCCTTCATTGAGGTGTCCAGCTATGATGAGCTAGAACTCAAGGCAGCCAGGTTTCATCCCACCCGGCAAAGTAGCCTATACGCTGTGTCCAGAATGGAGTCCAGCATGACAGTGGTGTTCGACTCTAGTGATGGGGACAACACTCACGCCAGCCGTAAGAAAAGAGTGGCTCCGAGGGACACGAGTTTCAATGGCTGTTCACAGAGGAATTCCAAGACCATCTCCACAGCATCAAGTCTCATCAGTTCACTGCACACATCAGGAAATGAGTATTATTCCTAAGCATTTCATGGTGACAGTTGCCAGAAGGGCAGCACCAGACAATGGTCTCCTACTTTGGGACTAGATATTCATACCACTGGAAAGCAAACATAATTCCACTGATGAACCCTAGCTATAAATATTGTGAGACTTTTAGCCATCACTTTTCTGCTTTGGAGAGAAAGAGGAATTTGAAGACATATGAATGCATCAGTCTGAAAGCACAGTTGTACCTTGCACACAATGCTTGTAAGGATTATCTAAAATAGGCCAATGGCATGAAAAACATTGTTTCAGCTGTATTTGACCTGTGGCATTTACGTTTCACTTACTGAAATGTAATAGGCTCCTTTACTTACTGAAGCTGAAATGTATGCTGTTTTCTATTATGAGTGTTTCAATTCTATAATAACAAAATTACATTAAGATTTGATTAGAAAAAAAATTTATAATGAAGACCTAATAAGCCCCAAGTCTATTCGATTGTTTTACAATTTATACCTATTCCCAGGCAAAAAGACAAAATTAAGTTCTCGTGAAAGAAGTTCAGCTCTGTCTGCAACAGTATAATTTTTCAAATATATTTGAAAAATGTTTTTTTAAAAAGGAGAAAATCTCTAAGAGACTAAGTTAAATTCTACCAAAGTTTCTATATTAGTGAACATTAGACTGCAGTGGAACATGTACTTCCAGGAGCATGTATTGCTTAGATGAATTCCTGTAGTATTGTATCTTAGTGCTAAGGGTAAGATCTTCCTCCAGCGACCCTAACAGGAGCTTTGTGATTGACTTTAGAAAAGTCAAAAGATTTTAAACTGGAGATTCACATGGAAGAAAAATACCACTGTGGCAACAAACTTGTCTCTGCGGAAGATACAGTAACATGTTTCACTATGCAACATCTTCACCAGGAAAAAATATTTGGGCTATTTTCCCAAATTTTCCATAGCTAGATGCATGTAAAAATACTCCTCTGTCTGCATCTGGAAACATGAGGCATTATTACACAGACCCTTTCCCACCCAATTCAGTCAAAATCTACTGACCATCACTGTTGCAAATAAGCTGAACTTAGTACAAAAGGGACCAGAAGGCAGCCTTTGTTTTAGATAAATGGCTATATCAGTTGTGTGGATCAACTGGCTGTGTGAATGTTTGTTCTCAGGCAGTTAATCAAAACTTAAGCAAAAGAGTGTGAATGTCTTCCGGAGTTAGCCAGACCAGCATAGGGGAGCGTATACATGGGTCAACCCAACACAGTACCAAAGCTGAGCAACTAACAAAGAGGCGTTTGAAGAGAGAACAGCTTGAGCTGGCTTTAGTTCACATTCCTTCTGAGCAACTGGGGGTGCCCAGCATTGTGACAGTAAGCATATCAAGAGACCAGTAATAAGAATCATGTTTGTATTGTGATTCATCTGTATAGTCAATTGCTATATTCTCCTAAGTGTAATTTGTACTTGTATTGTGATTTCAGTGTATTTCTGTATCACTCTGCTAAATCAAAATCCTGTGTAAGGTCAAATATCCTCAAATAAGTAAATCTGGTATTTAACATTAAACCCTTCATGTGTGGAATAACAAAAAAAACTGGTCATAGAGTATCATACTCTGATACAAGTGTATCACAACTCCAGACTCACACTTCTCCTATCCAAGGCCTGATCTTAAATCCACTGAAGCAAAGAGCTCAGTTCATTAATGGCTTTCCTTTTAAATGCCAGTTCATGCTTTTCAATGGCCTTCATTTCTGAAAAAACAGCTCTATTTTCCGTCATGCCATAGCTGTACTCTCACTTTTCCTTTAAAAAGAAAAAAAAGTGTATAGTAATCCAGCAAGTGTCATGCAATGCCTGTAAAAATATTTTTCTATTTTTTCCCCTGAAATACTCAGTTTTAAGAATTTAAAATCTTCACAGGTGTTTAATGCTCTGCTGAGAAGATTCAGGATAGTTGCACACGCCAAAAAAAATGAACTTAAGCATATTAACCTGGTCGTGATATATTACAAAGACATGCTGTAAAGTCCTCTGTCTGCTCTTGTACAACTTTTAAGGAACATATGTACAGAAAATATATAGTTGTATACTGTCTTTTCTAACTATGGCTATTAAAAAATCAGTGTTGGCAAACATCAATACAATAATTAATGTAAGTATAGTTGTAGTGAGATTAATATATTGGTTTTAAATGTAGAGTATAAATCTTAAAATGCTGTATATAAAAATACAGCATCACAAATGTACAAAACGTCATCCTCCTTTTACGATCCTTGGCTGACAAACACTGAGGCAGCAGTGGTGGCTTCGTCACACCTGTGTCTTTAATTAGTGAAACAACTTCACTTTACTAAGTGTTTTGGGATATGACTTCTGGACAAGTAATCCATTGATAATCTCAGTATATTTTGGTGGGGTAGGGTGTCAAAAACACCCTCTCCATTCCTGTAGTTCTTCTCTGAAGTTACAGGATATTCCTGTAAAACAAATGAAGACCTCTGTGCTCTTAATCACAGCATTGCTTTAACAAAACATGACAACGATACATGGTGCAAATCCACCTCTCTGACTTGGCCCCAAAAACCATGAAGGCTTACACAGCTAAACAAGTAGCACAGCAAAAGTTGTGACTGACAGCAGATCACATTTGAATTACTATTTCTGATCAAACGTTTTCAGTAAGTGTCCTGGTCACTATAAAATTCATTATAGGCCTCCTGACACCCCTCACTGAAGGTAGAGGAAATCAGTTCATCCTCAGCTTGTGCCAATAGAATTGCTCAAAGTAGTAGCCTGCATGCAGTGCACATGCTTCTGTGTGATTGCTGGTGCAGCACTGTAGCAGTCTCATGTCTAACTGCAGCCTTCAATCCACATTCTTTACTTTTGCTGAGAGGGGAGTTAAGGAAAACGGACAGATACAGAGCTAGCTTCCTACTGAGAGGGGCATAATAATAGTGTAAACCAGCTACAATTCAACAGCATCAGGAAAGATCATCTGATGTTGAAGATCTTCTGAGATGAGTCCTTCTCATGTATAAAAGCTCCTACTACTTCAGCCCAGGCTCCTCCTGGAGTCTGCCTCTAAAATGCTTATCCGATGAAAAGACTTCATTGCTCCCTGAACTGCCACTTTGCAATGAGGTGCCCTTGGTATAGGACAAGTTTAACTTTCACATCCCCAGAGGCACTATGTTCAGCATCAGTTTTCTCTCTCATTCCCCTGACATTGGCTAAACTTGTCAAAAAAAAAAAAAAAAGAAAAGCACCAGAGTGGCAAAAAGCTAAACATGACTATATTTAAACACAAATCTCCAAAACTCATTTCACGAATAGAGATTTATAATACCTTTGTCTCAAGTCTTCCATATAAAAGCATGATCTTGAGAGGAAAAATGAACGCAGATTATGCTCAGGGTACTCATACAAGATCCGTTCAGTAGATTGCAGTCTGTAGCTATTTGGCAGGAGCCCCTTGACAGCCTCCCTTCCAGTCCGCTTAAGACTTATTAGGAGGCATTGGCAGAACAGCACAGCATGAGCTATTTGCAGCATGTTTATGTCTGGTAACTAAATTTGTCCACTGAGAAAGGTCATTGATCAATACTAATATAAATTTTCAAAAATAGATTACAAAATGAACTAGTATAGAAAAGGAGATCAAGAAGTAGGTTTTAGAAGCTGCTTTTTTTTAATCTAGATAAAAATATTCAGGTGGTTTGGACATAGATGTTTCTCCTTTAATACCAGTGAATTTCTTTCACAGCAGTAAAGAAAGACCTCCTATTTCACTATTATAAATTTCAAAACCTTTCAGGATGTTCTGTCCGGGAACTGCAGAGTTTATAGAAACACTTGTTTATGTTACATTTATTTCAGAACTTTTGCAGTTGCCCCAGCTCATGTAGAAATTTAAATCTGCTGTACTACTTCCTCTAGTTCAAGATGAGCTTTAAACTTAGAGTCCCAACTACTGTGTGCTCCTCCACATATTGCTACAAAAGATGCAGGAGATACTGCTTAGAGTACACCACTGTTTACAAATGTTGTGCAAGTTCCTTATATTAAATAATGCATTCAGTTCAATCTAAGTCTTCACGTTCAAGAGCAGATTCAAGTGGTTCTATGTTCATAATCCAAAATTATTTGTTGAGTGCAAAGATAATTCTTTATCAGTCCATGAACAGTTGCTCTGGGTATTTAAGTTCAAATTGTTTCAGATGGGTTCATATATAACTTGGTGTACTGTTATTGGCTAACTGGACTGCCTCTCTCCTACATATAAGAAGAAAACATGCATATTGGATTACAACTGGAATCAGATTTCCCAAAGCAAATGGTTACATCTACAAATACCAACCTCCCCATTATGAGTACTCTGTAACATAGCCTCTGGAATCATTATTTCCAAGTTTCCCAGCAGTAAGATTTTCACTGCAATATTTGTGATGCAAACAAAAAGGGACAACAGCATCAGTCACACGAATTGTATTTTCAAAGCGCACACACTGAAAATTCATGTTGCACAGCTTTCTTGGATTTACATTCTTTAGGTTATTTAAAAAAAAAATCATTTAATCAATAGACATTCACCAACTAAATGCTACAAATGTTAACACTTGAAATACTCAGCAGCTCTTCTATAACATTGCCCACAAATTCATAGGCAAACAAGAGTAACAACAGATCAGGTCTGTAGATACTGTACACACCAAGACTTCAGGCAAGCTCCTTCTTGAATGCAAGCTAAAACTTCCTGCAGAGCATCTCCAGATTGGTCTGACAGGCTAAGGACAGGGAAAGGTTCCAGCATCAAAAGACTTCACAGAGCAGCCCAGCCAGCAGCTCTTTCCTGTCTGCAATACTGAAACCTACCTCTTGGACGTTAACTGAAAAACTTAAGGCAGCCAGCAACACCTCAAAGATCAAAGGTACTGCTTTTCCTTGGCCTGAAGCTCTACTCAGTAGGGTCTTACTCTAGAAAAAGGAAAATTTGTATTCAGAAGTGTGTTCTAATACATTCACGATGTTTATTCATTTTGTTCTACTTTGGAACTTTAAAAACATTTAGGCAAGCATATCACCAAGAAGTGATGGGCCAGGTGAGGCTACCCACCTGGAGAAGATCTCCTGGGGCTTGGTGACTTCAACAAGGTGGAAAGGAAGTGATCTTCATGTCTCTCCCTATGCCCTGCACCTCAGAACCCTCAGGGCTACTACCATTGTTGTCACCAAACCACCTAATATGTATGTGGCAGCAGGACCAGTACTGTCAGAGGAAAGAGACAGCAAGCCAAAGAGTTTGTCCCTGGGTCCAGAACTACTTTTCATAGCTTGTTAGGCAAGTAATCACTCTAAAACTAACAAGGTGTAAAGACACTTTGGAGCTAGCAACAGATAAGCTCAGGTACAAGAAATAGCACAAATATGTCAACATAGAGCTCAGGGGGGGGGCTAAAATTTACCTTGAAATTACCAAACTACCAAATTACCATGGGTAAATTTGCCCAAGCTGCCAAGGCTGGACCATTTCTAGTATCCATAATCACAAACATCCCCCTTATAGTACATGTAGCTACCTTCACATTACAAAGCAGTTACTGTCCTAATGTATACTAAGGAAAAAATCAGTGTAATCATCTGCCATGCTCTCAAAACTTTCCAACATTTCTCCCTAGTACTATCTTAGCAAACATCTCTCTCACATAATGCTTTCTCCCAGACTTCTCCTTAAGTGAAATGCTTCCTCTTTCACTCCTTTCAGGTCATCCTGAACCCACAGAGGTTCATAAAAAGAGCACCACAGCAGTCTGGTCTCCAGGTGAACATCGCAAGCCAAATGAACAAGTGAAACCCTCAAACCCCCTTTTTCAAGCCAGCTAAATAGCTTCTCCTTGTCTGAACGACTTGAATAATCGGGGAAAACTGTTGGTATAGTTATATCTAGATATTGTGACTTTGGGTCACATAAACATGGTGTGGATGGGTGCACCCTTCGCTGGGTTAGAAACTGGCTGGATGGCTGTGCCCAGAGAGTGGTGGTGAATGGAGTTCAATCCAGTTGGCGGCCAGTCACAAGCAGTGTTCCCCAGGGCTCAGTACTGGGGTCAGCCTTGTTTAACATCTTTATAAACGATCTGGATGAGGGGATTGAGTGCACCCTCAGTAAGTTTGCAGATGACACCAAGATGAGCGGGAGTGTGGATCTGCTGGAAGGCAGGAAGGCTCTGCAGAGGGATCTGGACAGGCTGGATCAATGGGCCGAGGCCAACTGTATGAGGTTCAACAAGGCCAAATGTTGGGTCCTGCACTTGGGTCACAAGAACCCCATGCAACGCTACAGGCTTGGGGAAGAGTGGCTGCAGAGCTCCCCATCAGAANCTCAGTTATTTGTTGTTTTCCTTTTAAAATCTTGGTATAAGTACCTTCCAAAAATGATGAGCATTAGAATATCAATTACCCTACTATTAGAGGTTATATACGAGCTAATAGAAATACCAAAATAAGTTGCAATTTATTAACTTTCTGATGATATGCCCATAGGCATGTATGGAAAGGTCAAGTTATGAATCACAATACAATGAAAGCCAGCAAATAAAAGGGCAGTTGTGGTCCACAATAATATATTACATTCAATATTTGTATTTTGGAAGTCTTCAGCTCTACCTGTTCCAAAGGAGATGGCAAAACTCCTCACACACCCCATCCACCTCCCATCTTCCTGACATAACAAGATCTTTGGGCAACCTGTCTCCTTGTTCCAACTCAAAAAAAGCCTGACCCTGAGGCCATGAGGGAGCTCTGATGCAACCTGACAGGTTTCCCAGCATGGCTGCACCTCTGCAAGCTCTGATAGAGAGCTATACAACTCTTGAGGTATACCTAGAAACCTGAATGAGGTAGGAGCAATAGGTCCTAATTCTAACCCCTTTCTACCAAGTAATTCTATTTGCCTTGCCTGCCACAGTGACATACCAAGCTGTGTGTTACACAGAAACTCTTTGAAATAGAGCAAATAATGCATGCAAACACACACAAGTGCTAGAGAAGGAGAAAGACCTTGAATGAAATTTGTGAGTTTTATCCATGGAAAATAACTATGCAATTTCCCAATGTGCCTTGGCCTCTCAGTGTTGGCTTTGGAGCCCATTCACAGAGCTTAGATGCCTGCAAGGATTTTCAGGTGGTACAATGACCACTCAACAGGAGCTCAGAAATGAGATGTTGGAACAACAAAATAGTTGGATGCTAGTAATCCCCCCGTCTCCCACTGGCAGATGAGTATTTCAACAGAAACGAATGGAGATGTGTCAGAGGTTGATATGGTAGAGGAATGTATGCTAATCATATCATTTTGATGCACAGATTTGAAAGGATCCAGGTTACTATTTTCCTCATAATGTAATATGATCTTCAGCCCAAAATGCATGTTCCTTTTCTACTGAATAAATTTGGCTTGGGGACTAAGAATTGCAGAAGGGCCTTAATTCTTTTGAGGCCTCTGAGATGATAAAGGAGCTTGCAGGTCATATACCAAAATACTCAGGAGCTCTTGGCTTTAGAGGTAATTGAAAACAGAAACAAAATTAAATTCCTCTTACACAGGCCACCATGTGTTTCTGGATGTATTAGGACAGGCCTTGACGTTTTAATTGACAAAGCACTGTTAACATTACTTCTGTCTTTCCAATCACTGCCAGAGCTATTAGGAATTAAGGTCAAGCACGAAATTAACTTTGCTGAAGGACCAGAGTACATATCAGGGCTGTTAACTCTGCAAGGCCCACAGCTCCTGCCTGAAGGTGAGGGTAGAGAAAAATGCAATAGAATAAATTGGAATAAGAAGCTATCTTTTTGCTTTCTTTTGAAATTTTGGAAAGTGTTGCCTCAGGAGAGATGTACACTGGTGTTGGGGAACACCAAAGGCAGCAATTCTAACATGCCACTCAGGCCACAGAATGAGGAGCCTGCACACTGACATGTTGCAGAGTGCTAAATCATGGGGTGAGAAGCCAGATCCTGCACCATGGCTGAACCTCAGCTGGAGCTACTTGTATCTCCCTCACAGGGACACAGCAATCGCACTACTCTAGCTGGGGTTCTCAGCTGTAGTAGAGTGCTACCAATTCTCAAGCCATTCTCCCCATTGATACAATGCCTTTTCTTTTTTTTTTGGATGCAGTATAGATTCTCCCCAAACTAAAAGGAAACTTCATCTGCTATCTCTTCATGGGGGATATTTAATCAGACTGAAAAGGCAGGAAAAGAATTTTGTTGTCTTATGAGCCAGCCAATCCTCAAATAAGCAGCATAACTATCCTGAGAGCAGCTGACACTTGTAACAGTGAGCATCAGCTGGATGCTTTTTAAAACCCAGGAGTGTTCACACAAATTAAATTAGCATATGTAATTAACTTGTTATAACAATTTATTGATATACAGGGTTGGACTTTACCATGATATGAATAATCAAAAATATACTTTGCTCTCTTCTTCCACAGCTTGGCTGAGTGCTTCACAAAACTGCATTACTGCAGTGCAAGAAACTGATGAAACTCAATCCCTTGCAAATATCTGAAGCTTCCTGTCTTCATTCAATAGATGAAATAGTGTTAGAAACATCAGTTTCATGTTTCTGCCCATATGTAAATTCCACCTCTTTTATGTTGCTCCTTTAGTTGGCTATTATGTGTAGACTGTATTCGTAAGGCAGCCTGAAAGTGGTCCTACTGAATTACTGTGACCTCCATAAGAAGGGTGTGTTACTTGGGCCACTATAACAGAGAAACACCAGTCTACAGCTCCTCCTCCTCTTTTGTGACAAGGCTTGTCTCATACTCTGTAGATGGGAAGGGGATAACTCGGTTTGTTCATAATCTTAAAAGATGAGAGTTGCAGAAGATACTTTGGTAGTCAACAAGAAAAAAACAACATTACCCTCTAACACAGATTCAAAGCAGCACACAATAGGTGATGATTATAGTTACATATCCGTATTATGTTTCTCCCAAAGTGCATTGTGCCCTTAAATGATTAATATAAATGCTTTTAAATAAGGGTCTCAGAAATATCTGATTATTCATTTTATTTCGAAGACCTTCAAAAAAAAGAAAAAAAAAAAACTGGGAAAAGGGTAGAAAAAAGGGTATTAATCTTGCTTACTCTGAAAGCACTTAGTCTCTAAGCTATAGAAATCACTAAAGGCACATTTTTAAAGCTCAGCATTTCTATCAATAAACACACCAGAAAAGCTTTTACTGGACATAGACAAGTGCGGAGGGGAGGGCGGTGGTGGGTATATCAGGACCAAAGGTAATTTCTTTTAACTTGCTTTCCCACAAATCCCAATAAAGCTTTATTTTTCATTTTATCCCCCCCAGTCATCTATGGCCTTATACTATCAAAGTACAGACATGTCTGTATCCTTCTAGTACGGAAGACCAATAGGAAACCCAAAAATGCTTAACAGAGATACGTCTTTTTCTCTATCAAACTGTGTGCCTGCAGAAGGCACTGGGTAAGCAAGACACTGAAAACTGTGATAGGGAAATTATATGTCTCATCTCATAGATGGTAGTAAAATAAATTAAAAGATACTGTTTTATAACCATAATATATAAGCATTGTGCGTATTTCTTTTACATTAGTAACACAATACTGCCAAAGTTCTTGCCATGGAGCAAGACACACTGTGCTGCATACCTCACACAAGAGAAAACAAAAACATCTGCTGCTTCAATGAGCTGAAAATTTAAATGTAACAGAAAAAATGAGTGGCAGATGAAAACAGGTTTGTTAATAATATTAGTCAACTTGATTAGAAAAGGCTTTCAAAACGTCTCCTGGTCCTCTCAGTGGAAAAGTACAATGCCTCTCTCCCCCTTGCAAGGTTAGCATTGAATTCACATGATCTGTGAGAGAGTATGAGAGACCAAATACTGTATTGCTTTCAATTGCATGCAACAAAGTTAATTAAATTACACAGGGTTCACTCTGCTATAACTGAGCAAAATCCACTAAGATATTTTCATTATAGATTTTCATTTGTATTCATTTGGGTAGAAAGGAGAAAACATAAAGCATTATCTTTCTCAGTTTTGCTCCTAAGGCACCCATTTACACAGAAATTGAGAATTTGTTAAAGTTATATAGCTATAAATGACAAGAATTTTTGAAAGAGATGAAACAAGAAAGCACTGCTAGCATCCAGTCATTAATGAGAGTTTAGGTATTTCCGCTAAGCTATTCAAACAATTTAGTTTACTGAATGTAAGAGGAAAGGCTTTTCCTGATGTGCAACAGTGGGTGTTTTAGAGAAATGCTAGAATTATTGGAAATGTAACAGCCAGGGTCTGTTCTCAAAACATTGTGACATTTTGAAAACACAATGTGCATTAAGGGTGGAATCAAATCCTTACCTGTGGACACACAGCACAACCAACAGAGGCAGCAGTTTGCACAGCAGTCTTTGGCTTCTGCTAGAACAATTTTGCCATTTTTTCATCCTGCCTAAGTCCCTTGGACCTACTAGCTTTTAATGCACTTCTTTACCTTATTGAGAGAGGTTGTACGATCTTTCTCAAGTGAGTTTTGTTCTACAACTATCTGATATTTATCCTTCAGTACATACTAATGTTAGCATCATGCATAGAAATCTTGATTGTGAGCAACACAATCAGAGTCCTAAGATTTCAAAAACACAAACCCTGCTTCCCAACTGCATAAAAGCAAGAACTTGTAACAGGCAAAATTACTTAAATAGAATCATAGAATCGTTAAGGTTGGAAAAGCCCTCTGAGATCATCTAGTCCAACCATCAACTCAACACCCCCACGCCTACTAAACCATGTCCTGAAGTGCCACCATCTACATGTTTTTTGAACACCTCCGGGGATGGTGACTCCACCACCTCCCTGGGCAGCCTGTTTCAATGTTTGAACAATCTTTCAGTAAAGAACATGTTCCTAATATCCAATCTAAATAGACAAAATAATTTTAAATAACAAGCAAAAGATCTGCTTTTGTGCTTACTCTAAAAGCTATTAATGAGCATTATTCTGCAATTGGTCTACAGCGTTTAGAGTTCAGGATGTCATTGATATTATGCAGAGTTTCTCAAAGTACCCCTGATACCACAAGCTGACATGGGAGGGCATTTTATTGGGTTGAGTGATGTGGACTTACTATAATTGAACTTAAACAGAAATTCTCACCATTACAGTTGGAATTCACTAGCTCCTCCTCAACTGAGAAACCAAGGGCTGAAACAAAGGGTATAAACCATCACGCAATCTCTTCTGTATTTGAGTCATTTAGTTCACACCAAGGAAAGTCTTTTCACACTACAAAAGAGCTTTGTTTTCTGAAGTACTGAGAAACTCTGATTCCTGACAAAGTCAAGAAAAAGGCTTCTAAAGTAGTTCAGCATCTTGCCAAAGACGTTTGACACTGCACATCCTAGATCTTAAAGCGGTGTAAGTTGAGACATTATGAAATAGAAATGAAAAAGAAAATATTTCAGATCCATCTGCTTTTTGCCCATGGAGATATTTTGCAAATGTAAGGTAAATACACAGAAAGAAAGCTATTGCCTCCATGACTTGGCTATAGACTGGAAAATCAAAACATAGTTGCTTTAACCTCTGTGAAACAGGTTTCAGATGCATGTATCAGAAGATGGATTCAAGGAACTGCTTGTTCTTTATTCTCATCCACACAACCGTTCCTCTGCAAAACTATTAAATAGAAAGGGGGTTCAGTGAGAGGTTTTCTTTAAATATGTATTAAAGCCTAAAAAATTGCTTGCCTGAATGGCCATCATATAACTGGAACATTCAGTTTCAGAGGAAGAAAAAAAAAAAATATTACACATGATAAAACCACTAGGACCACAGTAAGAAACAAAGAGAAACAACTCATCTAATGCTACAAACTGTAAAAGTACTCCTGTCTGAAGGATGTCAGAGTCTTTTCAATTGTCTTATCAGATAGCTGTGAAAGCCTCATGAAAATAAAGTACATAGTTTTATAGACAACAAGAGAAATTGATTTAACAATTAAATACCTGCTGAAACCCAGTGCTCAGACTATCCATTAAGATTAATATTGTTAGCTTTTCTGGGAAGGAAAGGACAAGCTTCTGAAACACAGGATTACTATTTTCAAAGCAACACTTTGGGGCCATTAAGAAAATCAGTAATAATTACGGTGGGGAAAGCTATTATTTCAAACAAAGGGTATGAGAAGGTCAGAAGAGAAATGTAAGTGGGTGGGAAGAAGTACTACACTACTCAAAAGCCTTTAGGATTTTTATTCCAGCCCCCATTGAGCCAAGTCATCAATCAAAAATCTTAGCAAGATGAAAATCCCTTCTTTCCCAAGAATAGTTTAATGGTGCTTAGCCAAAGAGAAAAGCCTCACTTGACACCTTTGAACATTTTTAGTATTTCTTATTGGATAAGAATATTTCTAAAACAGAAGTAATTTTGAGGGGAAAAAAAGTTTACTAATATACATTTTCTTTTTTTTTTTTTTTGTTTTATACATTTCAAAACTTTTCAACATTTTAAAATTTGAATGTTTATAAGAAATTAATGTTTTCTCAAAATATTTTTTGCCATTAAACTTCTGACCTTCTCTAACCAAAAGATGAAATAAAAAAATTAATCTGAAATTCCTGTAACATCTAAAATTACAACTGATGACAAATTAAGCTTCTTAACCTCTTTAACCGCTTGAAGCTTCCCCTGATTAAAAATTGTTATTCCTCAAGAGGCACTTTATCTATATAATATGGAAGCATAGAGCTGTGAAGTTCATTAGTAGAGAGAAAACTAGAAAAACTTTGTCAAGGAACTTTGAAAGGAACCCTTCTCTTTCACACAGAAAAGCTATGAGCATCTGGAAAGCCTGTGTGCAGGGAAGCCTGCACTAGGAAAAACTGGAAGGGGATTGATTAAACTGAAAAAAAAAAAAAAAACAAATTAATGTT
>VZTL01004106.1:5252-23533 GCA_013400535.1 Scopus umbretta
GCCAGCTTCTCCAGGAGAATGCTGTGGGACACACTGTCAAAGGCCTTACTAAAGTAAAAACTTTTTTTATTATCTTTATTATTATATTATTTTATTATTTTATTTATATGCAAGTATATTCCAGATTATGGATGACTTTCTGCATCCTGCATTTGCAAAATTAATGAAATTTTATACTGTGTATTATTTATTCTCATTTGCGTGGTATACAAATTGTACTTAGAAATTACTCAGTACTTTAAGAATTTTTTTGAACATTAACAATATTATCAGTTAAACTCACCCTATTTATTTTTCATGGAAGGGCTCCAACAACAAGCTATGACAAAAAATTGGCTGTTAAGTTCAAGCTAACAAAATGAATTCTAAACTTCACTGGCCACTGTGAAAAGGTTTAAACTACCCTTCCTTTGCCCATACTCAAACTCAAAACAGGGCATATATCCTATGAAAAATGTTGCATTTGGTTCCCAAGAATCCCGCAGGGATATAAACTGCTGGTAGAGCAGATGTAGCAGGGATAACCTAAGAGATCTACACACCAACCTGAGCTCTCCTCAGGGAACTGCATTTTCCCTGTGATGTGATGGGAAAGGATCTGCACTGTCATGTAATGTTCTCCACCCACACCAAGGTTGCACCTAGCCCTAAAGCTACAGTAAGTGGCAACTGCTGAAGACAGACCAAAATATGCAGTTTCTTCAAGGCAAAAAACCTCCTGTCCTCTGGTCTTTACAAAATACAAAAGCTCTAAAAGAATACTACCTGGATTTTAAACTGATACTGGGGTGGGATAAAATTCATCTAAAGCACAGATATCTTCATATAAGCTAGAGATCTAAACTAGTCACCGCACTCAGTGAGGTCCAGGTATCTGGTTAGCTGGCCAAGTGCAGGTGTTGGCTTTACAATGAGGTGGGCTGCTCTCTAGGCTCCACTGACCACACTGACTGCATCTCCACAAACTACAGCAGGAGTTTAGACACTGAGTTCACATACAGACAGCAGCGTGTAGGCTGCTACATTCTGATGTCTTAATCAGAACCCATATAGTCCCATGTTCAGCATTTGCAATGCATTTCTGTTTATTTTTGATAGCTATTGCTGTAATTCTTATTTTTTGTCAATCTGATGTGGCACACCCACAATATTTTCGGTGAAATGGAGGAAGAATTGAGGAGTGTGGGGGTAAAAAGAAATCCAGAAGAAACAAAAAATTTGCAAAATACCTGCAAAGGCGTCAAGGCATATGTAGTATATGTATAAAACATAATCTTAGCAAACACTATGTTATTTTAGCAATGGGATGCATACTTTTTTTCTAATTCTGGAAAGAAAAAGTCTTTTAAAAATTTTTGAAAATCATCTTCAACATACAAAAAGAGCTAAAATAAAGAAGTTTCTGCCCAAATTCAGCACTCTAAACAGAGCTATTGTTACATGACCTGATGTTGATGAGGTTTTTGCCAGCAGTAACATTTTGTCATCAAAAGCTAGTAGGTTAAATACCACTCTACAAATGCCTTTAGTGAGCAGCAAAGGCCTATTTCTCTAAACCAACAAAAAGAATATGTGCTAGAAGTCATTACAGAGCATGAATATGTAATCCAGTAATTTCATGCCCTGCATCTGTACGTCTCCTAAATGGCATTACTCTGTGCTAAATTAATTTAGGCTGAGGTAATCAAATGAAAGTACTGGATAACTAATATAAACTAGAATTTTCGATCTTCCAAAACCTAAAAAATTATGCTGATTTTACTGGCTAATTATAACATTATTAGCATTATTATTTTTCTTTAGTTATTTTCTACAGGCAGGGCTAGGTATAGTGTTATTTGCACCTGAAGAATTCCTTTGAAAGCACTTGGGTTACTATAGAACAACAAAGGAAAATTTAGCCCATTATCAAATCAGGTTTCATCTTTTGTTTTATAAACACAGTTCATATGCAGACATAAATTCTCCTCATTTTACTCAGACAAACACATTTCAAAAATATTTCTGGTGTTTGTATGACCAAGTCTGAATCAGAGTTTGCTAAGTAAACTGCGTAAAGAAGACATCTGTATTTATCCCTTATATTGAAGCCTGGGTGTCCAAAGGTGGTTAGTTTACAGTCCAGTGGATTCAGTCACGAGGTCCTTCCTATTCCTTACACAAAGCACTCTAGAGTTCATTCTCCATGGATGTTCCCAAAAGCCTTGGCACCACCCTGAGAGGTAATAAGGGGAAAATCTAACCTAGTTTTTTCAAGACCTTAAAAGACCTGTTTACAGAATATCAGTGAGGCTTAGCCATCAAAACAACTTATAAATGTATGGTCACTGGCACACATATTTTAGTAGTCTGGAAGAGAGATACTGCCTAGACCAACTGGTGAAGACACTGTCTTTAGCACCTAGATTCATCTTGATTGACTGTCATATTACATATACAAGAGAAGTTACAGCAGAGAGAGGAGTGGTCCCAGCAAAGGTGGCTATGTACTGTCTGCTGTCTTCTACTAGTCCAGGTATGGCACCACAGACTGTAGGATGTGCTATCCCTCCAGAGATCCCCTGTACATAGTACAGTTGTGAGAAAGAAAAATGTAAAGAATAAGTAAACACTCCTAAAAGTGAAATATTTCTATACATGTATTTTACATGACAGAAATCCCAAAGGAATTCTCTTCTTGCCAACACTGGCTAAACAAATGAGAAAATAAATCTCCAGCATGAAAAGTGTTTGCTTCAAACTCTTGTCTGTTTAAGGTCCTTTCCTTAAGTGCCTACTGGAGCATCAAGGAGAGGAAAAAGTATTAATAATTATTGCTTTGATGTTAAAATAGCTTATATAAAGGAATCTGTAAACCTCTTAGTAAGGATATGTCTGTCTGTCTTATGGTGATTGCTTGTCTTTTTAAATCCTTTTGGGCTTCAATTCAGTAAAATACTTAAGCACAGCCTCAGTTTTCACTGGATCTGAAGTGTGCTTTTGCGTGATTTACTGAGTCATAGCCTGTATCATTAATGTTTCCTTTCAAATTAAACATTTTTCTGGAGAAAAAAGAAACTAGGAAACTCAAGAAGATTCTCTAAAATTTATTCCACTGAAAGGAAGGAACAGTGAGGAAAGCATCAAAACTTATAGTCCACCAAAGCACTGAATGTATCTGAATATTTTAGTCTTAGGACATTCACCTGACATTCCTAGTCCAGGTTTACAAAGCTCAATTCTTAAGAGTGGTGGAAAAAAAGTAAAGCCAAAATTCAACAACGATAAAAAAGGCAACATAATTAATTCACACTAAACTGGGTGATCAGTCCATAAATAGCAGGTGAGTGATGTAGCAAAAAGCAGGTAACACTGTCTTTCTAATTTCCTGTTAACTGACAGCTGGTTTCTGATGGGAGTTTGCTTCTTTTCAGGTTTGTCTCCTAAGTTTTGCTACCAAACACATGTAACACACTCTGTCATTTTTCAAGCACCTTCTTCTACCCATCAACCAAAAAAAAAGAAAATACAAGTAGATAACAAAGAGGCAGAGAATTAAAGAGGATGCAAAAATTAAATGTCAGACCTGTTCACAGCTGCAAACACATGTGAACCAGAGACTTTAGTGGAGTAATGTCACTTTACATCTAGTAAAGCCTGGCCAAAAATATTTCCATTTAAAAGGAACATATGATGCATAAGCCTACAAAATCATCACAATGCAAATCATTAAGTCGCTATCGTATGATGACAGTGGAAGCATAATGGTTATTAAAATGGCTTTCACTTAAATGGCTTCAGTTTCAACAAGGCTTAATGCATGTCTTCACAGGATATTTGCAAAGTAAGGACAACACAAGTTCTTACCTGAGCTTTTATTGGTTTTGTTTTGTCTACTCTTTACTTGCTCAGTCCATAATGTAGGATAACGAGAAGCTATATCTAGAAAAAAAGAGAAGAAATTTTGTAAATGTTACAATTTTTTTAAAAAGTTACTAGCAGCTGAATAGTAAGTGGCTAGTTTTAAAGATACATGGATCTAAAAAAGAAAAGGACACACTGGCTTCTATTAGGACAATTAAAATCTTCATTCATGCAAAGGCATGAATAGGTCCTTCCTTATCCCATTCATACAAAAGGTTGAAATAAATACTTTTTTTATAGTGTGTGTGTGTATATATATATATATAAAATAAAGACTAAAATGATGTTTAATTGGAATAAAAATCTCCCAGTATGGACCCAAAATATATAATAACCTCAGACCAGATTCTGTGAGATTTGCAGTGAGTGGTAAGGCAGGCACAATATAGGACTATCACTGCATGTAGGCCTTGAGCTTTCCATTTACGGAGCACTGAATTTCCCCAGAGGCAAATAAGTGTGACAAAACATCAACTTTAACATCACTAGGCAATATGCTGAGGACGGAATTTACCCTTTAATTTCCTTATTTGGCCATAAAGTTTTAATCTGTGCTCTGGCTCACGTTTAAAACCTGTCTCTGCCCTGAGTAGTGACAATTAAAATCGCTAACGTCAGACTCCATAGCTACAGTGTCACCTCAAAGCTATGACACAAAATTCATTGCTTGTAAGTAAAGACTCTATTGGGTTTATTGTCTTTATCTGGAAAAAGGTACAGGTGCTTTGAATTTCTTGCAATTTCTTGCAACTGCTCCAGCAGTTGCCCTAACCACAAGGTAGCATTTGACATTGTGAGATATGGTCCATACTGCATAGTTCAATACTGCACTGTTACAGTCCTGTTGATGCTCACCTTCTTCATCACCTTGAGGCTGAGTCTCCAGCGCGGGAGCTGAGGCATCATCTGAATTCAGAATGGAAAAGATTTGCAAGGAGACTACAATTATGAGAGTAAGCTAAATAAGTGTACATACGTGACTGATACTAATGATTTGCACATAGCCCCGGCCGGTAAACAAACAATAATTTAAACATTATTTATAGGTACTACACAGCATAGATATATTACATCTACAGACTATGGATTATAGGTGGGTAGCTTTTGAGGTTATGGATGATGAAATGATTGCAGGGTCTTTGATGGAGCATGAAGTCATCAGGTTGCTCCCTGGAGAGTAATTCTTCATTTTGAATGCTGTACATTGATACCTATAGATTATAACTGATCAAACCAGTATTTCTAAAGAAGTAATTACATAGTGTATAGAAGGAGTAAGACCTGTGAAAGGAAAAGCAGTCTGGGACAAATGAGTGGCTGCAGATACGTTGACACCTTAAAATGAAAGGAAAGTTTCTTTTGGCACAGCAGGATCTATTTAACAGTCAAGCTGATTTTATAAGCAATATTCACAGATTAAAGGACCAGAATATTGTTTGTGTAATTCTTATCCTCTAGTCAGCCATCTCCATGCATCCACTACCAACCATTACTGCAAGAAAAGAGGGAGCAAAGTTTACAGAAATGATAAGAGTATGTGGGTAATTTTAGGTTCAGTAAAACACAGTGGAAGTAGTGCTGGAAAAGATAAATTCAAGATGAAAAATTATTTAAGTTAGCATTCCATGAGAAAGAGCAGTCTTTACATTTTTGTTATTTAAAATTATTTCAGATATTGGTTAAATATGACTTAGTAGGCCTTGCTAGTACATATTTTCCAGTCATTGCTGTTTCACGTAGCATGGAGATAATTCCAAGACCAGGATGTCCCTCAGTGAACAGCATCTTCCATGCAAGGGTTTTATTAGCATTTATTGCAGTTTCACAACTGGATCTCAGACCAACATCATTTCTAGATTATTTTTCTGTATTTTCATAGAAACTAGAACTTAAGGTAATGAGAAGCTTCCTCTTGCATGTAGCTCTACCAGGGTAACAGCAGCTTTAAGGTTAACACACTACTTGTTTCCATTTCTTCTTGCTGCTGCAATTCAGAACAGCTGCCTCCTGTTCTCTTTGTTGTCACCTTCACAGTTGGTTTGGGGTTTTTTTTAATCTGTATTATATTTATGCAAATCATGCAGAGGATTTGGAGGCACTCTGACCTTCCCTGCTGGAAGCCACAGCCTAGTTCACAGCAAATACAGATACCAAGTAAATAGTGATAGCAAGTAAAATGAAATTTGCGGCCACGCAACACTAACCTCCATGTTTCACAAAACCAAAGTGACAACAATAGAAACTTATTTTCACTGCAAAATGTTCTAACTAAAGCATGAGGAGACTTCTTTTAAGAATGCTCATTCTTCACGTCCATGCAATGACACAATATTTTCCTCCAATGTCATAACTTCTCATTAGTTTTTCTGGCATTCTTGTGGTGTCCTCTGGGTGGTGAAATAAGACCACTGATTAATTTCAGAGAGGCCATCAAGTATCATAGTGTACTGAGAATCAAGACATACATTTAGATCATCAATCAGTACGTGATTCAGTAAACCCAGAATTTCAGAGGGTAGCTTAACGTAGAAAAATATTACCAAGAACCCAATCAGAAACTCGAGTTTGGGTTTAAATAAGATTTTTCTAATTATCTTTTGGTACACAATTTCAGTTTGTGACACATTTGATCTTATATTATTACCTGAAATTCAGATATAATGCTGCAACTTTAGCAATTATCAGCCCTATAAAAATTAGCCTCTTGAACTTTGTTCAAGCAGCATTTAAAACACTTTATCAATTTATTTTTTAAAAAAAACCTCAACGGATCTTTAATGGTTGAGTCATAAAATCGGCCTCAGGTCCCCTCCACCCGAAAGAAAGAAAGAGGTTTGCTTTTGGTCATCAATGAATCAAATATTTGGTACAGGATATCTATATAATCTAAAAGGTATTCACTTCACTCCAGAACTGGAGGATCTACAACAGCTCCTGAGCTACCCTTAATCTGCAGGAAGACACATGCATTAATTTTTCTGTTTGAACTCTGTCAGGTACATCTTCTTTCCATAAAAAACCTTTGTGTTAGGAATGAAGAGGCATGTGGCTTTTCATTGTTCAAAACGATATTCAATAGCGAGTCACAACCATAGAACAGTTCATCTTCATGTTAATTAGATACCTTATAGGTTAACTTCAAGTATTCCTGGCTGGCACATGCATACCAGTGCATATGTGCATACATTTAAATAGAAACCATTCTGCCTTCTACCATAGTTCAGTCACCAAGAACATAGTCCTGCATTCAGCTAAGAATCAGAAAAAAAGGGATGTGATTCCATCTCTGACACCTGTGCTTAGTCTGAATATTTTCCTTGGATAGAGGAGGGAACTAGGGGACCAGGGAAGGTACATTATGAATTATCTTTTAAGCTTTATTCCTTTTCTATTTAATGTGCAAATTTGCAAACAGAGCTCCTGACCTCCAAAGTCTGCAGCTGGAAATTTTCTTTCAGTATTGGAATACCTGAAGGAAGTGAACTGCACAACTGCAACTTATATGGCCCGCCAGGTGATCATCTCCTGTGAGACTGTGTGGGACATCTTGAAATAAGAGACTGCCTCAGGCTAAGTCTATGCTGTCTCTTGAGTAGAGTCCTCAAGACCACACTTGAAGGTCTGGAGCATGCCCTCTGAAGCAGTGAGAAGATGGTGAACCTGCCTAAGCTTGCTGGGTTACAATACGGGCAGGGATCCCCATGCAAGCACCCCTGGTTATTCCACAAGAACGTGAAGAAGAAAGATGAGCAGGGATTTTTATAGTTATTTTGAAAAATACTGCTGTGCCCTTTCAGGCTGAGCTACGAAAAATTTTTACTACACTGACCGTGAAGCCAAAGCACAGCTCTAACTCAGACAGCTGATGCTGTTCACTACTCTGTGATGGTCTCTAAATAGGTTGTGATGTCTCTGACAACATTACTTTATTTAAAGCATACAGCAGTGACTGGCTGGAAGGAGAATATGGAGACGAAGGTAGCAGCATCTGAGAAGAGCCAGGGACCACCTGGGAACCAGGTCAGTGGCCCTTCGTGCTGCAGGCTTGTGCTGGAGAATAAAAACAGGGTGTGAGTAAAATGCAATGATGTCACTTCAGACACAAATATATGTGATGCAATGGGAGACTCGATAAATTGTGTTCATTTAAGCTCCTTGTTCTATGATTGTTTATTCAGGGTTCAGCAGTTCAGCCACCATAGTCACAAACAAAAATAAAGGACTCCAGTCCAGTTTTATCTATGGGATAGTTCATTCAGTTCAAAGCTGAAAATGAAATCCTGATCAAAAGCAAATGGATAACTTAAGGTTAGTGGAACCCACAATTTGTCTGGAAATATATGAAGGAACAACTTTTCAGTACTTTGTAATTATTAGCCTTTAAAGAAGAACTGATTTTCTTAACCTAACAGCACAACAGTTTATTTAAATGTTGGGTATACTTGGGTATATACACATATATATATATATATATGTATATATAAAAAGAAATATGTATACACTTGGGTATACTACAATATACAACTGCAAAATTTCCTGTAAAAATATATTTCAATTATATTTACAGTGGACCAAACAGATAGTCATTAACATTAGCACAAATATGAGTAACTTCTTTAGAATTCATTTATGCCACTGTAACTGACAGCAACATTCAGTATGCTATTTTCAGCTGAATTTAAAATTCTTTTAAGTATTTGGAGAGTGTAAGCTTTAGTTTTGTTTAAAGCATAGACATCTCCCTCATTTAAATCTACCAGCTATGTTGGAGTTGCATCAGATTTTGTCCTGCCAACAAGATATACACCATGATCTATCTCTAACAACAACCACCATCTGGCCATGAATGTAAGCCATCAGATGAATTAATCACAATATAGAGCAAAGTGCTGGGTCCAAGATGACTCAAGCACTGATTGCTATGGAAATAAAGTGAGGAGTCCAGTTCCCGAGATTTTGTGGCTTGAGAATGCTGCCTTTATCAAACAGACAGAATAATCTGTCCTCCAGGGCAAAAAAACAGTATGGGAAAATATTTCAGAGTATATCTATAGGAAGAGCAGTTATTTTCCAAACACAGAATAGCAAAGTCTGTAGGGCTGAGACTAGAAAAATATAATGTCTATCCATGTATAGACAAATACACACATACCTACATATACTCATAAGTTTACTAAATACCTACAGTGCAGACATAAAATGAATAGCATGTATGCATGTATACATATTATAGATGCATCTATAATGCATGATGAATATATAATGATAATTTAAACTTATGAAAAATCACAGTGTTGTATCCCACAGCTATTTTAGTTTCCATTTAAAGGCCAACTGAGATATTTACCTGTTTTTCCTGCACCTTCTCGTTGTGGCAGCTTCTCACTCACTGAACCTGCAATTGGAAAAGGGAATTAACCAGAAAAATATGATTTTCACTTTTAATATGTTTTCTAAGCAACACAGTTCAGCTTTAATGATTCATTTTTGTTTATTACCGCAATAAATATCAGCAAAATCTTCCCTTGCAAAACAAAGGTCTTAGCTTTGCCTGACTTCATTTGTATACCACCAATTTACTGTCAGAGGCTACTTGGCCACCAGAAGCTGAGAAAGAGATAACATTAAGCACTACATGGACACAAGCACAAGAACATCCTCACACGCTGCAGAGTCAACCTCTCCCTTCCCCACTGACCCAGCGAGGACAGGTCCTGCAGTAAGATGCATTGCTCCGGCACGACTTCCTTGCTGTTCCTTGTGCAGGGCAGCACCCTTCCTACACACGGAGTCTTGCCCATGCACCTCAGCTGCTCTGTGGGGCTTCTTCAGCCTCTAGCCCCATCATGGCTCAGATTAAAAACTGCCCTTTTCTGCTTTAAATACCTCATACAAGGCCCTCCAGAAACCTTATGCTAGTCTGGAAAAGTGTGCATTTTGGGGGAGGCAGGGACAGTGCCTTATTCTGAATTTGAGCCTGAGCTGGTTGCAAGAGGTGTCCTCAGAGCTGTGGGTCTTAGGAAAGGAGACAGCAGTGATGGAAAAGGAGTTAGCAAGGTTGCAGAAGATGGCTTTTAATGGCTTATTCTACCAGACTGGACTCCAACCCAAGCCGGCATCCAGTCTTGATTTCAAGTCACCAAGAAATGGAGAATCTGCTGATTTTCTTAGTAGTTTTTACAGGAGGTAGTTGTCCTTAGGGTATGAAATGGAAATACTTCCTTATTTCTTGCTTATGTCTCATTATTACAACCATCTG
Source organism: Scopus umbretta (assembly GCA_013400535.1). Lineage (NCBI taxonomy): Eukaryota > Metazoa > Chordata > Aves > Pelecaniformes > Scopidae > Scopus > Scopus umbretta. The sequence continues at coordinate 15,415 of VZTL01004106.1, forward strand.
TATGATTCTAACTTCTAGTCACTTATCGACAGATCTATCTCTGCTGCATTAAAAAACACTTTTAAAAGGGGTAGTTTTCTCTCTGAAGAGCCACATGGAGTGAACAAGAACTAAAAAGCATGTCTATCAATTCTTACCACATTGTCTCTTCTTAAATACACCTGTTTTAATGAAAAAAACCCAACATATCTGACAGATGCTCAGAAATGTGTGAATTAATTCAGCTGCTTTAATTTTCTCAATTTATTTCCTTCTAGAATAACTAAATTCATTTGGTTTAAAACAAACAAACAAGAACCCCAAGCCTTGCAGCACAATAAATCTGTTCTAAAATGACAATTATAAATAAGACAACCCATTAAAACACAGGCCTTGTTTACCATGCTGAACTGATGGTTACTTCAGCACGAAATTTAGACACAGAAGTCTGCCAGAGGGGAGACAACTAACATCACAAATCTGGCAAGCTGATTTTAAAGCATCCATAAAAGACTACATGACAATGCAGCCAAGCTGGTATTACCTTCTGAAGGATTCAGCTTTTAATGCAGCTTTTATACATTCATATAAAAATATTCTAATTTAGACATGTTTCCTTTTTTGGTGGTAGTGTATTTTTACTGTATCATGTTTGAATCACAAGAAATTCAATATACTTAGTGATCCATCAGTATTAATACACACAGGAAAAATAAAGCCATTATCATTGTAGGAATTATATCCAAGGGTGTTTGGGATAGCTTGCTCTAAACAGACTGCAATATTAATCCGTGTTGTTCTCTCTGAAGAGGAGGCAGACTGTTGCATTTACGCTAGCTGAAGCCAGAAGATCTAAGCTTTTTGGTGCTTGGCTTGAATTTGATAAGGGGGTCAGCCTGAACTCAAAAAGAGGTTCCAGTTTTAGGAAGTACTGCATAGAAAATTACAGTTTTTTCTAATTGCACTAAATACCAGTGATCCAATCTTTCCTCAAATTTCATCCAGTTACAATTAACTCTGTAGTTTCTCAATTTAATTTTGATGCACAAGAGTATAATTAAAATTCTCTTGCAAATGCAGAGATTTTAGGTCTAACTCTCATTCACACTAAAGTGTTTTACACTGATTTGGGAGTAGAAATGAGGTCTCAGCATGTGGAATGTGTATGATGAACTGCCACTAGTAGTCCCTTTGCACTAAAAAGAGTGTTAAGTAAAGCCTCAGTTTGACATAGGTTGTGTCTCTATATATACATTCAGAACCACTATTATAAGTTAAATATAAAATTCAGTTTATACCCAAGTAATTTAACACATTGGTGAAATATATGTAATATTTCACATCTTAAACCAAAAGCAGAAAAATCTTTCCAGATTTCATTAACACCAAGATGCCTTCAGATTACTCCATCTGTATGTGAAATGGTGAGAAATATTGACTATATGATATTCATGTACAGTCAGGGAGAATTTAATTCTTTTTTCTATGCTTGGCTTTTTTTTTTTTACCCTAAATTTTGATAGAAAATTGATGGATGGAGGAGGACAGTGGCATTTACAAAGGCTAACTTTATCATAGTGAATCTAATTAGGAATAGGAAATCTAATTAGAGTAGGAAAATTAGGTTCACTGGGCTAACCATTTTTTAATAGTCTCAGGAAGCTAACAGTTATATTCACAGAGCCTCCCACAAAGGGAAATTTGCATCCTTCACATAGTTTCACCTGAAATGTTCGAATTTATGCAGCAGAAACTTTTCTTGTCTCCAAGTCAGAGGTGAGGAGGGGTTATTGAGCTTTTATCAGTTTTTTCTACCATTTTCTAAATATATTTGAGGTAGAAGTCATTCTAGCTTAAGTGGTGACAGGAAGTTGCATTTGCAATTTTCTAGGAAATTGTATCTTCAATACTCACGATGAATGCTCACATTTTCAGCTAGGCAAGAAACAGACAGAAATAGCAACTTATAACTTATCTAAAAGTTAGGCAATACAATCAGCTTCCAAGTTTTCAGTGCACTGTAAACAACCAAATCACCACAAAAATATATTTATGGAGGGGGAGAGAGCAAGGAGGGATATTAGATTCAGCAGCACTTTAACAAGAAGAATTTAGTACCATTCTAGCTTGTGCATTTCCCTAGACATCTATACATTTATGATTCGGATGAATTAAAAAAAAAAATGCCGAAATGTGTATGCCTTAGTTTATTGAAAAACCCACAATTATGCCATTTCAGCCCAACAACTTCTGAGGCACAATAAATCTTCCAGGGAATTTGATGTGAGTTTTGTGGTTTGTGATTTTAGCATATTCATTTTCTATAGTTCTGATCATTTGCGACTGGGCTTTAAAGGAGAACATAAAGTCTACTGTTATCCAGTTTAGATAATGATTTCTGATCTCCTGCTAAAGAATATTCGATATGTAATTACTGAATGAAGATATCAAGAAACAGGTGAGTAAACTTCCCATGCTGTTCTATGTTTCACATATGCATGTATCTGATTCCATATTTATAGGGAAAGTACCATGTATTGGGACAGAACTAGATAATTCATGGATGAATATTTTTCCCAGCTAATAAAAGCAATATAAAGTTAACTAAAAAAGTTGATTGTCTTCCCAAATATATTCATTTTCATCATATTATCTGATGATAATAGTGTACAGACAGGAAGACTTCTGAATTTTTAAAAGGACTTGCATTTTGGCCTTAAAAGATGATCATGGCATCTTAATTGTAAGGTAGCAAAACTACTTCACAGGATAATAGAACGTGTCCATACCTCTCCAATCTCACTGGCAGAAGCCCAGAAGTGTTAATATGACATAAAAACTCTACAGTAGGTGAACACTGTATTTTCCGATGCTAATTTAACATCTGCTTCTCAATTTCTGCCCCATTTCCCAGGACTCCATGCCTATGGAATTTCTGCAGTTCTGCAGTTCCCTGCAGTGCTGGGGAGTTCTAAAAATGTCTTTCTTACGTCTGGTGTTCTTTAGTGAAAGTATTGGGGAACGTTCATCATTTTTAAGGAAGTTTATTTTTAATGCTGTCATGGGAATGTGTTTGATTTACTCTCCTTCTCACCACTGCTCCTGCAACAGTAGAGATTATTTCCATGGAGCAGAATGGCATTCTGAGATCTGTTATGTGGGTTTTAGCAGCACCAAGTGTCGGTGTGGGAATTACTGGAAAGGATTGAAGAAGAGCCTCTTTCAGGTAAAGATGTAGTAATTGAAGCGAAGGTTTTTACACAAATCAGTTGGACAGTCCTGCATTTTTTAATGCTGCTTATAACCTTCATCCTTCTGCAATTTGTGTCTCTAGCAAATAAGACAGCTTCAATAAGAGCAACCAGAATGACACAATGAGCACAGAATTGTTCATACAGCTATTGTAGATACATAAAAAATATACACGTGACACTTTTCTGTCCCAGAACCTGAGATAACTTTAGGAAGCATCACATTATGCAGCTTAGCTATATTAACAGTTAGATAAACTTAGAGGTTGATTGTTTGATCTAATATTGTGATAATGTAAAGTAAATGTGAAGCACAGATAGGGAATGGAATTGAGAAAGCTAACTGCCCATCCTAAATTCTTTTCCATATTTCCTTTATTAAAATCCAAGTTCTTCCAGGCTGCCATGCTCTTCTTTCCTATTCTGGATATTCACCAAAGTCAAAGGTGGTTCTACTGGGAGAAAATGAAAGGCAAGAAATTATCCCATAATTTAGGAACAGCACAGTTGATTAGACATTTATTCAAACCTTATCTGAAGTTACTGAAGAACTAACCTAGAATTTAAAAGAAACACTGAACATTTTCATTAAAAAGAGAAATTTTCACGTATTCCACACTATCACATTTCCTATAAGAAAATCATTACAAAAGCATGTTCACAATTGACTCTGTCTGCCATCTTGATTGTCTGTGCACATTCTGCTCTAGAGGGAAAAGGTGGCAAAAGTGATCTTGGGATAAAAAAGGCCTGGCACATGCAAAATGAGAAATTTGCATAAATGTTTTTGAAATAACTATAGCATCATGCCTGCAGAATACACAGAAGGAAGTGAAAGAACATGCTGATGTCAGGATGCCACCGCTACAGGAGATCTGCCTGCAATATCCAAAAATATCTTCCTGCAACGAGGTTAACAAGGGCACAATGTATTAGACTGACTGGAGACAATAATGTCAAAAGAAATGGCATCCCTGAAATACTAGTTAAGACAGAGGTATGTCTACTTAACTTCAGTATACCCACTAGTATTTATTTTGATGGTAATTCCCGTGCATAGTGGTACTAAAGAAAAAGTATAAGAGAGAATCAATGGTGATCTGGAAAACATCAACAGTCCCTGGGGAAAAAAACCTCAGTTATCCTAAACAGATGGCAATTTTGAAGATATACTGGGAAATGGGAGAGGGATGCAGTTGTACTTCAGGCTTTCGTTCTGCAATATAAGAGCAAAGATTTGCCTTTTTATACCACATAACTTTCTGAGAAAATCTGTAGCTGCCTTCTCTGCTGAATTTCTCCAAGACCTCTTAAAACTGAACCCTTAGCCACTACTACTGCAAAATCCCCTAGCACTTCAAATCTGAGTCCAAACTCTGCTGTCGCTGGACTTCTTTCTTGAGGGACAAAGGAGAAGTGGTGAGCAGTAAAACATGAGAGCACTGATACAAGCAGGGGAGGAAATGTGCAGAGATAATCCCAAAGGGTCTCATAACAGTTGGAAAATTACCCATGGTCTTCCGTGGAGCAAAATCAGACTCTGCATACTCACCTGGGCCCTGGAGCAGTCTATTTATCTCTGAGCTACTAAATTAAAATTGAGTGCTACTCTCACTTTCTCCTTAGTATTTCTGTAAAACTAAACTCCCTTCCCACCCCTCCAAAAATGAGCTAAAGCAGTCTGGCAGTTTATCTTCTAAGCATATGAATATACCTTTGAGAGTAACTAGGGTTTGGTTCCTATAGAGATGGAATAATTCTCATATTAATCTATTAATTAACCTGGAACTACACTGCAACTTCTCCTTGATAATACTGAATACAAATTTAAAAAGTGAAAGTACAGTAACTAACTCAGTAACATTTTGAGCCAAACATAATTCCATATGTTGTAACACATCTGCCAAACAATTACTCGTTGAACTTTCAGCACCAACATAACCCCTTTTTCACTTATGTCGGTGAAAGAGAGGAAGCTACAAATTGATATTGCAGAGAAAGCAATGAAGCTTTCAGGGAAGCCCTGGCTGTGGACATGCAGAAGCACCTCTGTTCAAGAATACGTTGAAGCACATAAATGCTATCCTAACCATGTGCCTTCTGAAGATGTGATCCAATTATAAACAATAATTACATTAAAATGAATGCACATTTTTCTCTATTTTAAGGCTTCTGAACATTTTTTATTATTTTTTACAATTGACTGTCATTCCAGTGACTTTTCAGACTGGATCAAAAGGATTAGTCTGAAGAGTACTTTCTGGATAAAGATCACCTACAGGCAAGATGCATGGAAGATTCTGCAAATCATTTAAACAAGACAGACCTTAAAAGTGGAATTAACTTTTTATAATTTTGCTTGGAAACTTTCTCAGCATTTTCTTCCTTCCTCCATCTATTTATTAAAAACATCAATATTGTGCTTGAGTGATTGAAGTAGATCAGACCAGCTGAATTCCCTCAATGGCTCTAATCCACTTTTTTTCAGCTTCATTTGTTACACGGTTGGCTTTCAAAGCTATTTCTTCCACTCTCTGACAGAGAATGGTGCTGCAGCACAAACAAAAATGCAATACATAAGCTCAAGTATTTCTGTGCAATTCTGTCAGCCTCAAGGAAGGTGAACAGCAATTCTGATAACTGTTTGTACACTGGGGATTTATATTTATTATCAATGTCAATGAAATAGGGTCAGAAGCAAAGTCCTAAAAAACAGTGAACCTGTTAATCATCCTGATGAAAGACACATGGTAATGAGTTTTGTTTGCCAATTAATTTGTAGAGACAATGACCCCATTATGTTCTTAATGGTTTGTTTCATTTTTATTTCTCCTCTCGATTTGGTCATTCATAGGATTTGCTGTGGGAGTTCTTTCATTGGGCTATGTAACAAATCAGGACAGTCACACTTTGTTTTTTTCAGGGGAGGTCGGTCGGTCTATACTCTAAATATTCAAAATAGTGAAAAGGCAAAGCCTTCTGAAATTTTTTGCAATGAGTTTACATGCAAGAGAGTTTCAACATAAAGGACTACCTCAGCAAGTCAGTTGCGTGGCCATATATATTAACACATAAATATAATACAAATAATCACTTCAGAAAACCCTTCAATAGCTAGATTACAGTACAAATAATGCAGATGGATCATAGAATCACAGGAAGGTTTAGGGTGGCAGTGACCTCAGAACTCATGCAGGGCTAGCTTAAAAGCTAGGCCAACTTTCTCAAAGAATTGTCCAGTTGAGTTTTGCAAATCCCCAAGGCTGGGGAGTCTGCAGCTTCCACCAGCATCTGTTTCTGGACCGAACCACTCTTCCATTGCAATTTTTTTTTTCCTCAAGTCTAATCAGATGCCACAGATAAACTCTATTGCTCATGAGACGATGTCATAACCTGGCCAGCCAAACAAGTCTTACCTGGGCACCGGGGAGTTTTGTGGGCCACAGCAGTACCACTGATGGGACGACCATTGGGAGTGACACACCAGCAGTATCCAGTGTAACTATGGCACTGAACCTGTCGGAAATGACATGAACCACGTGTAGTTTGTCAGACATATGTCTGTTAGCCCACAGCATTCATGACACATGAGTATAAAAGACTAGTCCAGCAAGCTATATTGGCAAAAGCTAGAACAATAAACCATAATGGACCTAAATTCAGTCATACATACGATTCTTCAGCACAAAGAAGAGTTTATTTCAAGCAAAGTATGGTAGGTGCTTCAGAATCCAATGGAAGAGAGAGCTATTGAAACATGTGGTTGTTTACTCCCTATTTCAGAAGAGTGAGGTGCAGGTGTTACGAAAACCTCACAACGAAGTTCCTCAAGGGACACATAAACTCTTCCTGAAGCAAGGAATCTTGAGTTTTTTTCCACATAAAGAACATATTGTTCCACCCACTGAAGGAGCAGGACAGAGTGCTTCTGCCAGCATTATTCATATCCCAAGCTGTCAGAAAGGAAACTCTTGGAATTCCTCTTAGAAATCAATTGCATTGTATTTCCTGAAGGCCAATGTCACTTCCCTCACCATGCTTAAAATGAGAAGGATTGCTTACTGCACAACTCCACAACTGAAATGCAGTACAGAGGTGGCAGAAGGTGATCTTGATTGGGATACATATATCACAAGTTAAGCTTCTGTGTCCCTTCTGAATTCCACGATATAACCTAAGTAAATTAGCCTCAGACCATATGTTTGTGTAGAAATTCAGCTGAGAATAGGGAAGAATCCTGTATGATTCATGCTTTAGCACTAAGATATGGGCTCTGGTCACAAGATTTCTGGTTGGGATCAGGAACAGATCAGAAATTCCAAGCGTTTTACCATCTGATGAGTATTCAGGGGGCTACAAGAATGACTCAGCTGCCTCAGCCTAGAAGAACAGGGAGTGTATCACATGAACAACGGTAATGTTTGGCTCTTTTGCTGGCCAACTCTGAAAAAAAAGAACAAGGACTTGGCACAAGACATGAATTTTCCTTCCATTTTTTAAAATCAGTGTTACCACAAATTACATTTCATTTTGAAATTACATTTCCCTTCATTACATTTGTCTCTTCTTCATCTCCTGCAAACACACATATTCTGACTTTCCAGTCATGCAAGAAAAATTTTCAACCTGACTATATGTGCCATCGTCATTGCATTCTGGGATGAACACTTGTTGAAATTCCTTGCGAGCTTGTTCCTGGGTATACTTCCTCTCAGCCACACATCTGGAAACATCTAAAGAAAGGGAGAAGACAATGCAATGGATGATGCAACATAAACAAAAGACAGGTGATAACTTAAATTAAGAGAAAGGAAGAAGGTGCCGAGGTCCACTTAAAGAGATCCAGAACTATAATCAGGGAAAATGTACAATCACTTGCCTTTTTTTTT
>VZTL01004113.1:1801-22839 GCA_013400535.1 Scopus umbretta
GTTTAACTGCTGCAGCTGGTTTGGTTTTACTTCTTCCTCCGTGAAATACTCACATGCAGTCTGTGGCTGGCACTGGGACATAACTTCCATACACTTTATCCCTAATACCAATACACATACTGCTGTTTCTATCTGTAGGAAGAAGAGTGCCTGGTTTCGTGACTAGCCCAAGGTTGTGGAACAAAGTATTCCTCTGCTCAATGCCATCTTCTGTGAAGAAACAGTGACCTAGTGTGTCATAGCCAATGGTGTCCTTTATCTGCAGAAATACAAGTTCATTATGTCAGTAGCAATAGCATTTACTGAGATTTATTTGACAAGTACCATTTAGTTTTACTATTTTGGCACAGCTGCAAAGTGAAGCTTCAGTATCAGCAGTTCAGATGATTCAAGCATAGTTTTATTTATCCCCTACAAACACACTACTATGTCTGGAGAGCTTAGCTGCCTGGAAGAATCTGAAAACACAGAATAGTGAGATCTGTTAAAACTAGTTACTGTTTGTACTTGTTCGTTTACTTGTTGCAACAACAACAAAAAAAAGGTGCTGGGCGTGAAGCTTGATGAAGGGAGGGGACTAATTTTGCTCTAAATGCTCTTTATGACATTTATTTCAACACAGTATGTTTTACCCTCCTTGCACCTACCAGCAAGCCATTAGTTGCGTGAACAGTCACACATCTGGAAAAACAGTGATGAATGGAAAGACCTTCCAGGTAAGTCTTAAAACTATAACCTCCTTTTTCATCCACATCCCCACAAAGGTGAAAGTGAACAGGATAACTTCCAATCTGCTGCTGGCCCATTTGCTTCAATTCCACATAGGAGAGATGAACAGATGTAAAATTCTTCACAATCTAGAAGTAAAATAAGAAGTCCAGAATGAATAACCAACTATTTGCTTTTTAACCAATGGACACTTAAGTTAACACATTAGCTGTACCGGATGTACAGAAGTTAGATGTACACAGTTACTACAGGCCAACACAATAAAAGTTAAAACAATTGTTACTGTCTTGCTCTATATCCTGCCTTACAAAACAGTATCCTTCATAAATAAGCATAAAAGTTAAATCTCTGAGTGGCTAAAAGACAGCCATTTTCACCAGACATGTTGCCACACTTTACTGTTTGGTCTTTACCAGCTGTCATAGTTATACATAAAATAATATTTAACATGTACTGTCCAAATGAACAGAAGTCAGCCACATCAGGCCCTGTCTGTACTGAAGCTGTACCAGCATAGTGCACCTGGGACAGACTTAGTTGAATAAAATCACAGAATAATACAGATTCAAAGGAACCTGTTGAGATACCTGGTCCAATCACCAGCTCAGCACAGGGTCAGTTTAAAGACAGCTGCTCAGTGCATTGCCCAAGGAATACCTCCATCCACAGAGATGCTCCTATTGCTCAGCACATTGCCCAAGGAATACCTCCATCCACAGAGATGCTCCTATGATGTCAGCTGGCTCTTCACTTTCATTTTCCTGGCATCTAAGCAGAATTTGCCTTGTTGAAGCCTGGCTCTGCTGCCTCTTGTTCTATTACCATGCACCTCCAAGAATTGCTCTGGCCTCTCTGAACCCTCTCCAGTGCCTGAACACAGCAATGAGGTCCCTCCTCTCTACCTTCCCCACACCACACAAGCATTGTCCTCTCAGGTCCTTACTCATCATCAGGCACTCCCACACACCACTTTCACTGGACACACCCCAGTGCATCTACCTCTCCTTTGCAATGGGAACCCAAAACTGGACACAGCACTCTAGAACTTCTTAAGAAAAATATGAAATTGCCTTCAGAATCATACAATTTCACAGTAACACTACCTAGTACAAAGTAAAAACATAATGAGGCTGTACCAGTCTCACAGGAAGGCAAAAGTATTTTCTTCCACCTAACCTGCTATGAAAATGGAAACCAAGTCCAACAGCTAAACTTCAAGGAGCTAAGCCTTTTTTGTTATTTCATTAACTTACCTGTACTGGGTATTTATCAAAAATAACTGTTTTCATGTGTACTTTGTCCTCTAGGGAAATTAGTAACATGCACTTTCTCCCCCCCACCTCTAGTTGCACTCCTAAGGTTTGTATGCCTAAAATACAGGGGGATGGTCAAACCAGCATTCCTGAGATTTCTGACTCTTAACATTTAAAAGCACTAATGCAGTCATAAAGCTACAAATCAATGCCTCTCCTCACTGCCTCTAAGCCTCCTTTATGCTACTGTCCCAGTGACCAGTAGAAAATCCAGGATGATCAAAACCCCTGAAGGCCATTAACATCTGCTAGCGCCTAGGAACCCTCTGCTCGAGCACACAAGATTAACATAATCTGAAAATGCTTTTAGTGCTGAAGTCTAGGTTTGGCAGCAGACACTTAGCTACTCTAAACTGCTCCCAGGAGACTGTTCAACAACTTTGATGACTCAAAATGTTTGTTTTCTATTCCAGCTTCCAGACATCTGAGGGGTCTGCTGTATTTATGCTATTGTGGCAATCAAGGTCACGCTTTGCAAGATTCACAGCTTGTCATTATCTTCTTTCATTACATTATCTTACACACAAAAGACTGCCTTGAGCCCACCTACTTCTCTTCCACAAAACAAAGGCTGCCACACAGTAGGGAAAGGGCATATTTTCTTTCCCACCATTATAAAATTAAAATCTGCATCCAAATATATTAGAAAGGAAGATTTAAACTGTGACCAGCCCACAATGAGCACAAACACATTTGCATTTAAAATACAAGGCCTCAAACTTCTGCAGCATCAGTGAAGAGCTGATCAATCCTTTCATCTAAAAATGTAAGTGAACACAAGTTTAAATATTAGTTTCTATAATAACTAGTTTCTCTCAGCTTTCTTTATGTTTATGGTAACACTAGAAATTAGAAGCATAACCATAGTACTTTCAATTTTTTAAAAAAATTAAATGAAAAACCACCACGGTCCAACTCATTTTCTTTCCTCTCCATGACTCTAGTGCCCATTTCAGATGAGGCAAATCTCTAGGATTTAATGCTCATCACTTGGGGAGGGAGAATGGCAGTGAAGGGAGGGAAGACAAAGACAGCTCAAACTTTACTCTGCAATATTACAGGATGAATATGCATGGACATCACTTCTAAGGTTTAATCCCTACCATACAATGTTGCAATATATGCTGGATACTTCTACAACATTTAATGCATTGCTAATGCCTTCCTCCAATTCTGCAGACTACGTCTAAACAAGTTAAATCTAATTTTAGGAAAGTTGAGAATGAAATTATGTCTATGCAATGCAGCTGTATGAATTGATGTTCTTGAAGTTTTCAAATCCCTCCAAATTTAGCATTAATCTTTTTGTCCTCAATATGCCTTTACGTGACAGAAAGCTACTTTAAGATGTTTTTCAGACCTTGATATGTCCACCAAATGTATCGTAATTGAAGAACTGACACTCCTTTTCACGATAGCAGGTATTTTCTGTCTCCCCCTTGATCAATATGTTCCTCGTAAGAACTCCGACTTCTGCCCTCATGTCCACTCCATCAATAACTTCTCCTACATGAGGAAACTGAGGATTTTCTGTCCAAAAACAGTTTGGTGGGAGGAAAGGGAAGAGTTGTCATTGACTGAAAACAAAACCAACTTATTTTATAAATGCAAGCTAATTGTAACAACAAAACCCATCCATTCTGATACCTTAACATGCAGTTCTCTATTAGCTTTTCTTATGCTAAGGCACACAAAAAGCACCTTATTGTTAAGATGACAAACATTAACCCAGCTAACACCAAGCAAATTCCTCCCTTCCAGACTACAGTTGACTCTATGATAGTTAAGGACCTTGCAGGATGATGAATCCAGTATTACTTCACGTTTCCTTCCTAAAGTGCTGTCTATGTATTTTTCATTTTAGTAAGACAACTAAACCTAAAAAATCCCAACATTTTATTTGCAAGTGCATCTTAATTACAGTCCAATAGTTTGTGAACAGAATGGTTAAAAACCAAAGAAAACTTTAAGTGAATTCAAGGCATAGAAAACTTTTAATGAAACCTAGATGAAGATTTGCCTTAAAAGAAAAGACAACACTGGCTGCTTAATCTGTTCTGAAAAAAAATTAGGAACTGAAAATGAGGCCAAAACACCTTTAGAAAATCCTGTATTCACCCCCCTCTGAAAGAACAAAGGATTTGCTTTCCTAACTGAATTTGCTCTTAGATAGCTATTCTGAGGATGCATAAAATAAAATTAGGGAAAACAAGATACTCTGGTTTTACACTGTTCTTTCGAAGAAACAATCAATTTCTTCTTTGTCTATATGAACTGAGAAAAAAATATATGGTTCTGTAAACCTTAAAAAAAAGTATTTGTGTGTTTATTTTTTAAAAAATATTTTTTTCACCTTGTTTCCTCTCCCCTCCTCCCCTTTTATTGATTCCCTGAATACACACTGTCACTATCCCTTCAAAGCTTACAAAAGGTTACAAGCCTAAACTGGTCATTACTGCAATATGAAGCTGAACCAAGAGTGGTATTAATTCTGTATGTGTTGTTGAGGATTTAAAAAGACAATAGCTGTCTAAACAGGACTGCACTCCTCTCCTTGAAGGCTTACCTATTGTTTTTCCCAATATTTGACTAGCATACATAAATCAAGCTAAGAAAGAGTAACTAGACCTCCTACAAAACAATACTTTTTAGTTTTCCTACTACAAAGGGGGCAAAATAGCTAAAAACTTAGCAAAAAAATAAAAGAAATAATTTCAAAAGATGGTGAGTTCTTCAGCATGTCAAGTTTGCCATTCCACAGCAAATTAATTCTTTGTGGAACAAATATAAAGGGTGGTTTGGGGATTTTTTTTTTAAACAGTTATCTGTTACTATGACAAAGGAAACCAGATATTGTGGGTGAAAAAACCCAAGATGGGCCAGTTTATGTCCTTTAACAGCTTTTAAAGATCTATATATCATTCAGATAGCATTCATTTGAAAGAAAAAGCCAAGACTTTGCATTTTATGTGATATTGGAAACCCACAAAAAAATATATTTTTTTTAATCCTTTAAAAGCAGCTTCTTTTTCACAGTACATGATTTCCAAGACGAAACAGAGTTTGCACATACATTATTCAGTGATGACGAAAACCTTCTTAAACTTCATACTACAACCTTCAAGTTGAGCACAGTATTTTAAAGAGCAAGCTAAATAACACACACAATGTGAGACACCAAAGAACAAAGCCCAGGAAGCGTTACGCTCAATGGCACTAAGTCAGCTCTGCAGCTTCACCCACCCTGGTACTCTCATGATGTATAAGGTGAACTTAGATACGCTCTTCCTGTATCTGGGACTTCACAGTGCAGCAAAACGTATCTGACCCATGATAACAAATGCCATGGGATGCAAACTGCACTGCAAACTGGATATACAAACTGGCAGTCCCTTAAGACATGGGTGCACAGGAAAGTGTGAGGGTGTTCACAGAAAACTTCTGAGAACAGAGAAAGAGAAGAGAAGCATGGTTTGAAGAAGAGGAAGTTGCACTGTACAGAGGTGAACGGGACAAAACCAGATCCTGAAGAGCACTGATCTAACTGCAAACCCTGCAAAATAACATTATTTTGTGCTACAAACTGATGCTGCAGCCCACCAGAAGGGAGCGGGAGAGGAAGCTCAAGGCCTGAGGCTGGTGGACCACCAGGGAGGAGGGCGCTGGCACGGAGCTGGTGCAGAGAAGCAGAAGGAAAAACACAGGGCGGGCAGCGTGGGGGAGACAGTCCCACAGGAGGCTCATGTGAAGTCAAGCAGAGTGACTCAGATAATAAAAAAGGAAATGCTCAGCAACACGCATGACCATTTTGCGCATATCACACCCAAAGGAAAAACAGATTGCAACTGCTCAGGGATATCCTGTGTGAGCAGAGGGTTGGAAGTGCCACTTATTTCATAACTGTTTTGCTGATGGGGGGTGGAGGGGAAACTGAGGAAAGAGGCAGGGGGAGAAACAGGTTCAAAGATTGCCTTTTTTTTTTTTTTCCCCCTTTCTCCTTTTTTAATAACAGAAAAATTATAAAGATAACACTTCGAAAGAAGGGAAGGGCACTAAAGGCAAAGGAAATTGTAATGACCACATCAACCATTCAAGCACATATAAAGAGAACTAGTGAAAAGACAGAAAGGAGCCAAGAAAGGAAAACAAGCATAATCTTCTTGGAAGAAAACTAAAGCGATCAATGAGCCTGGGAAGAAAGGAGGAAGAAAAGTTAGTGTGGTAAGCTGTGAGGCAGACCTGACATTATATGGACCGATTTTATATCAAGGAGAAGTACACATTCCTGTATACGGCCACAAAGCTATACAGAGATAGGTGAACAGGCTGTTCTTTGCTGCTCCTGCTGAAAGGGACTGTCTGGGGTGTACTACCATGAATACGTATTTGACACGAATCTTCAAGTGGTGACTGCTCTCATACCTTTGACTTTGACCTGATGCTTGGTACACTCTGGACAGGGAAGGAGGGTGAATTCCTCTGTTTGATACATTGAATAGTCTGTGCTTGCAACCACAATCCGGTCTCCAGGCTCCCAACTACTAACATCATCCAGAAGATTCAGTATCACTCCACCTACAGCTTCTACCTGGAAGCCTGAAATTGGGATACCTAATTAAAAAAAAAATAAAATTAAAAAACAAGAAAAACCAAACAAAAAAAAAAACCACAAAAAACAAAAGACACCACACAAACACAATATAAGGTTATCTTCACCTATATAAGAAACCATCTCCAAGAAGATACTAGTAAGTAATGTATGGGATTTCACAACCTCCAAAGCCCTCTAAAATTCGATTTTGCTCTGAAACGTGCCAGCGTGAGATACCATTAAAGCCTGCTTATTTGGTGGATCTCAAATAAAACGAATGGAAAAGATGGAACTAACAGTGACAGGAAAATATCTATGATTTTTTTTTTCTCCCCCCCCCCAAAAAAAAAAAAAAAAAAACAACCCTAATATCATACGGCAACAACTTGTAGGTCCAGGTACCTCTAACTTGTTTCAAGTGACATTTTTCTGCCATTTAAAACTCTACAGATGTAATCACAGACCTGGCAAAACAAGGTAGGGGGATTTTCCTTTTTATTCACAACTAATAAAACAGTTTGGCAGGCTAAATTACACACACATGCTATTTCACTGCCTTGTGATGCATTTGCATAAGTTCAGCAACTGTTACTTACTCTTGACCCTAACTCTACAGTAGCAGCAAGTAGAAGATTTATTTTGGTGGATTTTTTTTTTTTAATGTAAGTCTATACACTTTCATAGGGCTGTGATGAACAGTAAAGGAGTACTATCAAATAGCTCAATTACTTAAGAAATAAATGTCTGACTACCTTAAAAAAATTATCTTCTGAGGAAAACACAATATTGCTTATTAATTTTACAAACAGAAAAAGATGACTGCCCATAAAAAGCAAAACTCAGATCAAAGATATCTTAAATACAAAAATGAATGAAGGATAAAAGCAAGTAAGTGGTAGGCCTTCCAGGCTCTTTATACCACAGATTCAACTTGGTATGAGAAAAGCTGCCTAAAGTTCAACATCAAACAGCAACAGAAGACTGTAACAAGAATAAAACATTTCTATTTGTCTCCATCAAGTTTTCTTTTTAGGATCATAATCACCATGTCAGAAGCTTAGACTTAAAATATACACGCCTGACAATTTACTAAACGAAAAGGAAAAGAAAAAAGTCTGTTTCAGCCTTTTATAAGATCCCTTATCTCTATCTAAATATATTAAAAATGAAGACACTTAATGTTATGCTGTCACACACTGTACAAAAATAGACTGAGAAAATAGGTTGTACTAAAGAATTGTGTCCTCATACTTCATCCATAGCAAAAAAAAAACCCCAAAAAACAAAAACAGAAACCCCACCTTACAGCAGCACTCAGAAATTTAAATTGCAACCAACAGTTCTAGTGAAAAAAGCATACCCAATATTTTTTACTTCTTCCCCAACTGCAGAATTCAACAAAATGTTTTCCTACCATCGTTCCATTCGCTGTAAGCTCTCACGACAAACTTCTGACCATCCACTGTGAAAAACTCTTTCTGAGCAAGAGCCTTCCCACCAGTGCTGTGATTTTCATAGTTTCTCACCGATTCATTACAGGAAGAATTTCCACCACCTATAACACCAACGAAAGCCCAGGCTTGCCTGTGAAAAACCAAAAATAAATGTTTAAATACAATGGTCCTTAACAAACTTTTCACAAACAGGTAAAGGACAAGACAAGGAGTGCAGAAGTCATAAACAATCCTTTTGCCTGCTCTTCCAAATTAATTTTAAAATGTAACTTCAAAATGCAGACGAAAAATGGCCGGACCTCATTGAAAAGAAATATAGCTTAAAATAATTGGATGTCCTATATACAAATTGGCAAATACAAGAGCTCTTACTGGAGAAGACTTTCAGATATATTTTCAGTACAACATCCAACAAGATATGCTTTTCCCAAAAGCAAGTTGGAAGAGATGAGCGATACAGCATCCTACTGCCAAACAGCTTTACCGGGGCAGAGAAAGACTAGGAGCCAGTGCCAACGTTCCTGCCGCAGCCTGCTGCCATTGCAGCGCCACGGCAAGCGGCCTCCCAGAGCAGCAGCCAGGAGATCCAGGAGACTGCACATGCATTGGGTCAGGAGGGATGGACACCGCCAGCAGCAGCCACTGGCGGTCACTGTGCTGGATGGGTAGTATCTTTTGAATCTTTCAAGATGCTCAGACCCAGAAAAGGAACAGCATACCGTTACGCAACCTTTGCATGAGGCATCACTGATGTTTCTGAAGGCTGAGACCAAGGATTTTCACTTTTCCCCCCTTTGCTGGCCTTTCCCTCAGCTGGACACCTACTTGGGCTGAGCACCAGTGTGGAGCAGGGAACTGTCCTGGATGTACTTTCCCTTCCTACAGCTCTGTTCAATGCACCCAAATTTTTGGAAATGTAATACAAACCGCACACCACAGAAAGCTGCCACCAAGTACAAAAAAACAAGACTATTTTGCTGTCCTTTACTGCTCTGTAATGCCATAATTATGTGTGCAGAAGAAGCAGTTGAGATCATCTATTAAAAAGCCGACCAATTTTGCATCATTAAAGTTGAATCATTCACCCCAAATGAAAACAGTGTCAGCTAACTGGACTGTAGCCTGTTGCTTCAACGATTGATTCAAAGGCAGGTATCAAAACCACCTTCAATCCAGTTGCCTTTATTTCAGTCCCCTCATGATGTTCATATTGATAGGGATTAAAAGGTCAAATTAAACTGCTTAGTGTTAACCTGTACGTAGGAATAGTACATACTGGGCCAGCTTTTCAGTAGCAGCAGCAAACAAGCTGAACGTTTCACATACCAACATTTAAAATAAACATCAAGGTATTTCATTGCATGCTGTTTTGCAGGAAGAGGCAGAAGGGGAGCAGGACATAACAGAGTGTTCACCTCAATGCCGAAATCTCCTTCACTAGCTTTACAGGTTTAACAAAACAACCCTGTGTTTCCTCAGTGAGCACTCAGGGAGACCTTCTCGCCCGTCTTCCACAGCAGAACAAGACAATTTTATGTGCTTACAGAGCCTCTACCAACTAATGAAAACAGACAAGAATTTGTTCAGCAGAGAAGGAAGAAAGGCTGCTTCTTCCCAGCTGGAGGCTGAAGAAGTTACTCATTGCAGACAAACCAGCGTGGAGGTCATGGGCAGAGATGAATGCCACCTCCAGGCCAGGTCAGGGCTGGCTGCACAGAGACCTGAACAGCTGCCACAGGGGCTTCACTGCTTTCAGGAGGTGGTACTTATTACAGGATATCCAGGTCTCAGCACCTCTGACCAGACTGCTTCAGAAGGAGCACTGCAAGCACTTTCTACCCCATGACCACATGCTTACACAGCCACCGACAGAAACGTGCTCCTGACGGGAACCGAGGTCAGAACATGCCATCCTGACTGACGCCCCAGCCTGCTTCTGCCAAAGCAGAGGGAGGAAACTAACTGGAATACAGATGTCAGGGGATAGTGAGGGGTAAGAATAGAACGGAAAAACTAAATGACCGGTTTCCTGGAAAATAGAAACAGGTCATACAACACCATCTCAGTGGAAGCTGGGGAACGGGCTGACAGTTAGTTAGGAGACTTGGTGTCCCTTTCACTTGCATTGCTAACCCTGTTCATCATAAAGTCAAGCCCAGAACATACACTGCAACAACTAAATGAACGGCACAGCAGTTTAAGTTTCCTGCTTTAGTAATTCCTATCGTACCTATTCTACTGTCCTACCATCCAAACCCCGACCAATTGAAAAGAATGGTCAAGCGATACAGAAACACCTTACAAGGGTACTTCAATAACAAAGTAATTTTACAGATCTGTTCCCTTGTAGAATTAGTGGAGGGGTAATGTACTTTCATTTATTTCAACAGGGCACTGGTATGAATAAGACACTGATATACAGGATTAGCATCCTTCCCCTGTATTCAGTTTCTAGCTTGGCATTCCTTCCTCCTCCCAACATAAAGTCATATGCATTAAAAGCTTCACCTAGCAACTGTTTTCTCTCTGTGTGTTTGAATGAGAAGAAATTCCTTGCTGCACCCAGTTTTAATTTCTGTAAAGAACAGTGAAAGACAGCAATTACAAGTAAGCAATTACAAGTCTATCACACAGATACCTGTAACTATCAGTCTCTGCACTGTCAAAATACTGCACACCAAATACTACTACCGCAGTACTATGTACAACACTAAGAATCCTCTAAACACTTTAAGAACAGACACTGTCAAAGTTTAATGAATCCCCCAAAGGTGGCAGAATCCACATCTAATCTTTACTCAGCACAAAAAGGAAACCAAATTATTTACCTGTAACTCAATCCTCTGACAAACTTACTTCCCAGAAGATTTTGAATAGTCACTCTGGTTTCCTCCAGTAGATTTTTAGCAGCTGAATCTCCTACAGCAATAGCAACAATGCGACCAGGACTTCCATTTTTCAGTAAGCTCTGGAGCTTCAAGCTGTCTTCTGAGAATTCATGAGTATCAAACTTCAGCACTTCCAAAATCTCTGCTGTGTCCTGATCGATCACTCTCACATTTAGTCCTCGAGAAAAATTCTTTTTAAATGTATAATGACCATAGGCCAGCCCTGAGAAATACATAGTCTTTGACAGAAGAGTCCATGATAATTTCTGGTGCCCATGCAACTCCAGGGTTCCTTCAGGGCCCACGCCAATAAATTTTTTGCCAAATTCTGGCACATCAGCACCTTCGTTTGACTTCCCATACAAAATAATAGTTGCTTTGGATTTATAGCGACATTTCTCTGCTCCAACATGAAGCATTCCACCATCCTTTATCAGGATAAATCGAGTTCTCAAGGTAATATTTTTAGAACCTTCTTTATCATCACCAAAAACAAGTAACCCTAAAGGAAAAAAAAAAAATATATTTCTGTAGGTCAAAGCAAAATTCAGACAGATTCAAAGAACCAAGTTCTACAATAAGAAGAAAAGTTACGGATTTACTTTGCACAGCCATGAATTAAGCTGTTACGCTCTTATATACGTTTAAGAATACTTGCGAAACTAACTCCTACCAACTGTGATTTGTCTTTCTAAGAATTTGCTTGGTTTATTCCTATTTTTTTCTGCCATTTTGGTAAAATTACTAATGTACCACAGTCACTATCAGAAGACAATCAGATCTTGTACAAAGAAGGCTACTACACAAGTCTTGTTTTACTACATCCTACAGAAAACCATGTCAATGCTCCACTGAAAAGACTCCACAGTGTTCATTCATCTTTTTAATGATATTTCTGGCCTGGTAGCAGGCTGAAAAGTAGAAACAGGGGAACTGGTCCATAAGCTGCAACATAAAATTCCAACACATTTTTCATGTAATCACAGGAATAAAAACTATGCAGTAAACTAAAGCATGATGTTTATCTTCCCGTTTCATACCTCCATCCTGTATTACTATAGAGTGTACTGTAGCGTCTGAGTTCAGACGAAACAAATCCCCTTTTTTGATAAAAACTCTCTTTTCAGGATCTTTTCCAGGGCTCCAGTTTTTAAGACGAGGATTCTGATCGGGACAGTTCTCTGCAATAAAATATGAAATTCAGCTTTTAAAAAACAAGCATCTTCACATCAATTAAGGCAGCATTAGAATGAACATGAGCAAGGTAGAGTCAGTCAAAGGATTCCCACCTCATTCTGCAGTTACAATACTGCAGCCACTGATGCTACTGTTTGTATTTGAGCAGCCAAAAAGGTACCTGAAAGGTGGCTAAACTCTCAAGGGTGGGAACACACTCTTATACTGAATTAAACTACTGATGACCACAGACTGAACTATCAACATATACTGTTGACAATACATAACTTCCAAACCCCATCTGATTTTTTTGGAGATTTTCTGTATCACCTGCAGTAGACAAGGAGAGGTAAGTGGGAAGCACTCAGATCCACAACAGTCACACTGAGCACTGGATGTCCTAGGCCAACTAATATGGTTGTAAAGCATCTAAATATCTCACCTCCCTCAAGGTCTCTCCCTGTGTGAAAAAGGCTGATCTCTTCTTGGTTTTAAGCAACCAAATCACTTCTTTCAGTGTAGGTTTGCAGGTAAGGGATAAAGAGGGACAAGAAATCCTTAAGTATATTTAGTATAATACCTTGCTGGTTAGAGCAGTTTCCTGGGAGACAAGACATTTGGGTCTAAACTCACTGTTTCTACTCCTTAGGAAGTCAGCTTAAATATCAGGCTACAGCCACATGAGAGCAGAGACACATGCAACCCTTGCTGAAACCCTGCTGAAGGTCTGGCACTACACAGGCAACACCACCATACTATGAGGCCAGAAAAGGAAAAGCAGCAGCAAGAAGTGACAAGGTTGTGTGATTTCAGATGAAGTTACACTAATGTAGTATTTACAACACACACATCTTTAGCATCTTAAGCAGCTGAGTAATGCAGCAGCACAGACATACTACAAAAACAGAAATGGGAAATATATTCCTTGGATTTTCATACCAAGAGAAAACTCAGACTGAAAATATGTTTCTTAAGCAAAAGACAACCAAAAAGATGCCAAAATAAACAGGTTAGCAGCCCAACTGAGAATAACAGTCAGAATAGCCTTTTCCACACCTTATCTTCTGAAGAAGAACACCCACCCACACAACTTCGGGGGCAAAAAGCTATTAGCAATAGCCCATTCTTCCAAAATCTAAAGAAAGTGAAACCTATCCACAAGTTTAACACAAGCCAGCCTTAGTTTTGCTGACAGAAATGTTTTTCCTTTGGTGTTACTCTCCACATTTCAAATCCTTTCCAACTCAGGAAACCCACATAAACCAAGATTTGACTACCAGTGGGAAAAAATTAGCAGAAATGCATAAGGGCAAAAGGCATCCAAGCAGTAATATAAGAATAAAAACAAAAGGAAATCTTTTTGGGGGATCCTAAGAAGAGAGCATTTAAAAATTAAATTCAACACAAGCGAAAACCAAAACAGCAAGAAGCATTGCAGTCAGGAAGGCTGCTGAACATTCACCAGATTAATGCAGGTCTACTGCCTGACTCATGCAGAGTCACTACACCCCTTCCCCCAGACACCACACACACAAGCACTCTGAAGAAACAGCTACTTCCTGACTGGTAGCAAAGAGCATTGTGAGGAAACCATGAGACAGCAACCTGATGATTTCTGCTCAGTGTGATTCACAGAAGAGAAGATCCAGTAAATGTAAATTTTGCTGTCGAGTCAGAAAGAAGTAGTATAGCACAATAACTAAAAAAGTAAGTAAAAGTCTATTGTACATTACAATTCAGGATGGAAACCATCAGCATCAGAAATAGGCACTCCTGTAATGCAAGCATGCTTCTGAAGCATGGTGGATCAACTTTTTGGCAAGTAGATCAGATGTGCTCGGAAAAAGTATTTTGAAATTCTCCCTTAGCAATTGCAGTGGGATGCAGGGAAACATCAAGTATTCAGTACTTCACCATATGTTACCTCCAAAATAACTGATTAGATTTTACAGACCACAGTCATTGCCTTTACAGTTAAGGTTAAATGAAAACAGAAGCATAGACCAGAAAACATTAGGTAGTTATGGCCTTGCCAAATTTAACCACTCATGTTGAAAATTTTTCAAGTCAAGCCACTGCTTCAGAGCATTTTTGTAATAATGGGTCAGCTCTTCTTAAGGTTTAGTTGCTTCTAATAGAATTGGGGGAGGGGGGGAAGAAGTGATATTTTTGCAAATGGTGGAGGGCAAAAAAAAAAACAAATCAACACCCTGCCAAAAAAAAAAAATTCTAGAACCTTCCATCTGCTGAAGCAAGGATATGAACTTTGGCAGAAGAAAAGGCAGGAAACAGTTCTCAAGATGTAGTTAAATAGTTCCTTTCTACCTGCTTAACCACCACGTCTGGAGTTTTTAAGGCCTCTGGGAAAAAGTTATCAGTGTTATATTATGCTCAGCAGAAGTTTATCACAGTTTGGCAGCTAAATTTTCTGAGGATCCTGTTTACCCTGGGCAAGCTCCAGCTGAGAGCCGCAAAGGCCAAGCAGAACTTTTCCCTGAAAACCTTCCCAGCTTGTCATCCTGACCCTGCAGCACAAGCCCCTGGAAATGGGGAAGGAAATTGCATTTCCAGTGCTCTCCCTGATCTCCAGTGTTCAGGACTCCTTAAGAAAGAAAGAAACAAAAAAAAAAGAAAAAAAAAAAAGATGATGACAGGAAGATAAAAGCAAGGAGGAAAAAAGAAACCAGCTGACAGGCAGGAACAGAAATGCAGACAAGTATCATTTTCCCTTTGGGGAAGGTATACCGGAGGTTTAGGATTTACACGCAATTACTACCGAGTCTCACATTCCCTCCACTGCCTTTTAAACAGCCATTAAAAGTACTGACAATATGGATTTCCAATTAGCCCTCAAGAAGAACACACCTAGCAGGAACTGGTGGTGTTGGCTGTAGTACCACATGTGCTAGGTTGGAGCTGAGCTTATTAACACTTTCAACATGGTTGGGAAACTTTTGGGTAGTTGCTGCAACAACAATATTGCAATATTAAAATTTCAGCCAGACTTTCACTGGTGCTTGGAGGAGTTCCTCTTGTGTCAGGGTTTCCAAAGGATTCTATGGGTGCATCTTGTTTCTTTTTTTTAAAAAATAATGCCAGGAAACTTCAGAAAGACACAATGTAACAATTAATGCTGAAAACTGGCCTGGACTTCCATGGAGAAGCAGTGGGATGTTGAAGCAAAGCAGACATGACTTTGGGTTACTAAGTAACTCGGGTTACTTAGTTAACTTAGGTAACTAACTTACCATACTTACTATGGTAAGACTTTACCATAGACAAAAAAAAAAAGCCCGCCTACTAAATTACAGCAACTCTTCCTGCAACATCCTCAGTATCCCCCATGATCTATCAACCACATGCTGCCCATGCATTCAATGCAAAAAATCCACAAAACTCAATGCCTCTGGAATGAGCTACTGCAGACAAAGCAAAACCATTCCAAAACCACTTACATTGTTAAAAAAGGCAAGCCATCTCCTTCACAATACTAGCTTTTAAAGCATAAAGGGACTATTATTTTACATAGCCCACAGCACACAATAATAGCCCACTTCTACTAAAATCATCATCAAAATTTACAACTTTTAGTCAATTAAAAGTTGAAGTCTTAGTATCAAAGCAGAAAGGTTCCCTCCTTCCCTCCCCAAAGTACTTCTCAGAGTCATCTGGCTAAGTCAGCCTTCAGCTTTCTCTTGAACTTGGCTGTAACCAAAGTACTTACTGCATCTATGTACCCGTTACCAGTGATCCAGATCACAACATAGCAGTAACTTTCCATTCACTACTCACTCAGGTTTTTTTGTTTTCCTTCGTAATTACTAGGAAAACTCAGTAACTTCATCCAAGAAGAGATCTCAGCAACCTACCACCAAAAGCGCTCCAGTTAGATGTGTGCATTCATTTTGTACTGTTATCTGAAGTCTTCAGCTGATTATCTAATTCGTTCAGCCTGTGTTGCATTGACTTTGGAAACTGAATCTTTCGAATTACTATGCCAAAAGCCACTGAGGAGTATGAGACTGCTGTGTTACAACAGCCAACAGTTTCAATTCAAAACCCTGTTTAGCTTTTAGAAATTTGACTTCTGTCTTAAAAAAAAAAAAAACCCAAACCCCACCACAAACCCCAAAACAAAACAAACAACAAAACAACCCATGCTCCAAACTGTACTACCAACCTTTAGCAACTGCACCTCATAGTAACTCCTAGCAGTATTTGGCTAGTGAGATGTATATTTAGTGATCAGCATTTAATCATATCACCTGCTCATGCTTTATAACCACTGACACATTTGGTAGTTTTTCCAAATTCCATGAAAGTTGCCCAGTTTTCTAAGATGAGCTGAAAAAAATCAGGGCTAATAGATCAAAAAGGTCCCTGCCCAACTGGAGTACAAACAAAGCAAACACATACTGTTGGTATAAATTCTTGCAGATTTTTAAATGTTTTTACTTGAACACTTAAGTTACTGCTTAAACAGACAGGATTTCATTTTGACTGCAATTTGGGAACATATCAAACAGCTGCTTCTGCAGACAAAAATAATTGCACTTATACAACCTTCATGCTTCTTTCCCCTTCACCAGTAGTCTTTATTCACTGCTATGCCTTTTTGCTTCATCTAAGTAAATCAAATAATTAACAACAAAAATATATAAAAATGACACTGATAGCAGAAAAAGAAGCTGACCTTAGCCCCCAAACACTGCTTCCCTCCATGTTAAAACCACAGTAAGTGTCATATTTTTGCACTTAACTTTTAACACTAATCCTGATGCCGAATTATTAAATTATGTTCACCAGAGACCCTAATGTCTAGGATGATTTTGTTTGCAAGAGAACTTACCATCTGGAGCATATTTTGAAGCTATTCCCAAAAAAATCCCCAGTGCAACAAAAAGTGAAAGGCTAGAAATGGCAAAGCAAATGAGAGTAT
The DNA here is from genome assembly GCA_013400535.1 of Scopus umbretta. Lineage (NCBI taxonomy): Eukaryota > Metazoa > Chordata > Aves > Pelecaniformes > Scopidae > Scopus > Scopus umbretta. Next base: position 18,892 of record VZTL01004113.1, read on the forward strand.
TTTTATGTCTGTTGGCTTCTGCCTGGCGGCGGTGCTGATCCACTGGTAAGGATGGGAGTCTTGTCCGGGCTTCTTGTCGTGCAGAGGTAAATTCGGCTGCAGCATGGCTCTGCGAAGGCAGCGGGGGACGGAGAGGGGCAATTCTCCCTGGGACATATCCCGAAGACCTGTGACTGCTCCCGTTCTGAGGTCGAAGGAAAGCAGGGGAGCTCCCCCTGGCATCAGTGTCTTGCATGTTATAAAGTCACTGGAACATGCACACACACAGAGGGAATAAAGAAAAAAAAAAAAAAAAAAAAAAAAAAAAAAAGAAAAGAGAGACAAGCTTTCAGAATACAGAGTACAATACACACAAGAAAAAAAAAAGAAACAAACAAACAAAACAATTTTAAGCCACATGCCTTCTTAAGAAGAACAGCCATTGAAACTGTGGCTACTTACAAAGCATCAGTCACTCAGGTGCTATTGGTCATTTGCCATGGTAAAGCAGCTTGAAACGATAGTGTGTGTATATATAGAGAGAGGGGGAGAGCCTTCATCAAAATTAAACTCAAAAGCATCTGGTCTGGGAACACAGTACAGCACAGACCATTTCTTTGTTGTTTCACTAGGTATTTTTCACAGAGCGTTTTCACAGTTAACTTGTATTATGCAATTAAGAAGCAGGCTGAACAATGAGAAAGCTAGCAACCCCTTCTTCCCCACAGTTATGCAAAGAATGTCTAAATGTATTTCTTTTGCATGAAGAAGCTGAACAAACTCCTCATTGTTTTCCTTTATGGAAAAGACGCTGAAAGAGACAAGCCTCCTTTCCACACTGGAAGCACTAAAAAGCATTGAAATTTAATACGTAAAATACCAAACACAATTTTATTTATATTCACGCTGATGCAACTTAGTCAATGCTTTTAATTATCTGAGGCATATAGAGCCCACAAACTCTTAACTTACAGCAGGACTTGGTTGCTAGTAAAGGTGCATCAGGAATGGTCCCATAATAAAGTCATCTGCGTTTTGTTCAGCAAACCTCATGGGTTTTCTCGTTGCTGAGATGCCTGGGTTTGGACACAAAGCCTGGAAGCATCATGACTGCTCCAGATTTCCGTACCTATCACCCAGAAGCAAGTGCTACTTTTATTTCAGTTACTAGTACTGTTTCCATGTCTTTCTGAAGCAACCAGTGAGGAAAGCCTACCAAAACCATCATTGCCTGGCCCATCCTCACCAGCAGTTCTAACCTACCACGCTTTTCTGGTTTGCTTTAAGAGACGCCAAACTGCATTTGACTGTTTTCTCAGTCTTTCTGGTTAACTGTGTTGTATTGCACGGAGTAGTCACAAAGCTGGCATGATTTTATTTTTTTTTGTATTAACATTTCTTAGGGATGTGATTTTTTTTGAGAAGGCTGCTCAAGTTTCAGTTAACTGAAACCTAAATCCTGAAGGGGATTTAGGCATAAGTCACGTGTATTAAATAGCAAAATGAATTACAAAAATAAAAACTACCAATAACGGAAGAGAATAAAGATCCTCTTTCTCTTCCATTAACAAAGGGAAGTCTGAGCTATACTCTGAAGTGCCAGGCACGCTGGTGAAGGAGAAATGTGACAACTGCAATCTTATTCCGAGAAGTGGCAAAGGAGCCTTTTGTCTCACATGCTGCAAAATCTGATACTTCGCTGTTTCAAGGCAAAAGAGTTGTTATGATTGAACAGACTGGACTACCCTTTCATGGGAGACAATACATCTCCAGATGTATGCACAATGACAATAAAGGCACTGAAACATTAACTGGAGTAGCCATCCCAGAGTGCAAAAATTACACCAAGTCCTACGGCAGTGTTTCTTGCACCTGTTTGTTGTAGCAAATTGATTTTCACCGTTCTCCTTTCTGTTCTTTGAGAAACTGTTTCCCAAACCTAATCCTTTGCTCTCAAACTTAACTGCCCAATGTGTTATGAGCACTGTGGAACAGCTTGCTTTCACCACATGTGCCTTCACACTCAACTGGTCATCTTTCAGCACTGAAAACTCAATCATTTCTATGTTTTAGAAGTGGAGTTAAAAGCTGAGTAGAAAAAGAGCTTTTCAACTAATTCAAAGGCAGTATTTATGTCTAGCTGGAACAAATACTGAAGTATCTTTTTGATTAAAAATTTAAAGAAATCTGATCCAGCATTGAGATTTTATTTTTTTTATGGTTTGGACCCCCAATTCCTTAAACTTCATTTAAAAGTTTTCAGATATGGCATTTATCTATCACACTGACAAAATGACTACAGACTGTTCATTATAATGTGGCACAAAGAGTTAACAAGTTTGTTAATTGCTCAGCTATATCAACTAAATTCGGAATGGTTACGCAAAGCTTAACTTACTTTTACAAAATAATTTTACCACAGTTTTGCCTACTACGGCCTCTTAAAGAACTGCAAGGTCATTACAACAGACATTGAAAACACTTGTGTCATATTTCAAGCATATTTTGTTTTGCACAAAGCCATTCCGCCTGGTTTGCGAGCCTTATTTTGCAAGCTGTAAAAGTTTTCCAACTATCCCACTCAAGTGCAAACACAGGTCACCCCGAGTTGGGTGGAAAAGAGACTGCAGAATCACTGTCTTATCCACTACAAAATAAAAATAATTAAACATATGGCCAGTTAACACTAGGCCTAGAGAGTGCAGTTATTTGGTTGCACAAATAGTTTAAGTAAAACGGGAGGGGGGGAAGAGGCGGCAGAAGCAGAATCTGTTTGAACTATGTAAATACCACATTTCCTTGCAAGTTCCCATGCACCTGAATTTTTCCATGTAACATTTTCTCCACCCAAGGTTTGCGAATTCCCTTTGACCTGTGTCTATGTTGTGCTCCTTTAAAAAAACAGAAAAAAAAAAGGGGGGGGCGTGGCACAAAAAATGTTGAGATTAAAGACCCCAGGTAACCATTCGCAATTCAAAACACCAGAGAGGACTGGCTCCTGTCACCAGTATCTCCTAAAGCCACAGAAGCAGGAGGTCTCCTGAAGGAGCTTATGATGTGGGCATCTCCTTCTCGGATGGTGCAATACTAGACAAGAACACCACCACTTTTAAAATTGTACTGTAGTATACGGAATCATAGAATCATTAAGGTTGGAAAAGAGAAGGATGCAGTATTCTACTTTGCAGCATGCTTCAGAGTGATTTCAGTAAAAGTCAAGTATCCAACTGATTACCTTACCTAACAGAGTTCTACAGAATTCAATCTGTAGAAATCTGTTTTTTGCCATGCCCTTCAGGCTGCTATCTCAGTATTCCCAAACTTCTCACCCTTCAGCCTTCAACAGGGTATTATGCAATATTTTCAAATCCATTATTCACCACAGCTTTTAGTCAGGGCTACACCTAAGTATGTGCCTCCAGCTCACCAGTACTAGGGAAGCTTCCAAAGCACCGATTTGGCTACAGCATCTCAGATGTTTCAGCCCACTACGTACTTGTTACAGCCCATCTGCTGGAAGGCTACACTATTTGCAGGTCACTTGCAAGAGTAGTGCTACTCCACACAATCCAGATTTCTGCTTACGCACCCCTTTCCACAACATAAGCAAGCCAGCCAGCCAGTACCTCTCATACTCATTACATCAGCCAACTCAGCTTAAACCACCTTAAAAAAGAAAAAAAAAAAAAAGTTTCTTTTGCACAGCGCCTACGTAAAAACAGTGATTACCTGCAAGTCTGGCTCTGCCAACAGAGTATCTGAGCCATGCAGAGTGCAAACCCCAGCAGGCAGACAGCAATGAGCCACTGAACAGGCTGCAACATCTCCAGTCTCCTCACATATTCCTTCACGACTTTTAACTTGTGCCACTGCTACACACTCATACAAGTCCACATTGTTCACACTGGCAAAAACTGAAAACATACACACTGTACAACCGAAGGATAGATAACATCTGAACCTCCCCCC
>VZTL01004113.1:31369-44066 GCA_013400535.1 Scopus umbretta
AAAAACATCACTCTGGTTTCGAAACTCCGAGGGACTGTGAAGCTCCGGGGCTTACCTTTGCTGGGGACCCAGAGCTCCAGGGCACCTCTGCCTCCCAGGCTGTCAGCTTTGATGTAGATCTGACAACGGGCTTCTCTTAAGTTTGGGACCTCCCACCGTTCCCAGTGCACCGAGGTTGGGCCAAGCTCATTACAAATAAAAAAAAATTTAAAAAAAATTTAAACAAAATTAAAAAAACCCAAAAAACGCTCCCTGATCCGACTCGAGATGCTTTCAATGAATTGGTTCGGGAAATACAGCCAGCGTTTTCCGCCGTAATTATTTCATGGGGAAAATTCCAGGCAGCTGGAAACTAAGTGGTAACTCATTTATATTCCTATAAACACTGCCCCACGTAACTTTAGTTCTAGCGATTTCTTCTTTGTTTACCAGTAAGCATAGCCTGTGTTTGCTTACAGCGTAGGGAGACATCTAGTGACTAAATGATAAACTGCAAATCAACTTCAATTAGTCTGAAATTTTGGAGGTTATACTAGGATCCTTCGCTTGCAATATTTCACTAGGACTGCAGCGTTCAGGGTGGTAGCAACCGCAAACCACCGCACCGCACAACAGCAGTCGCCGTACACAGGGAGCGTGATGGAACGAGCAGCTGCGCTAACTCAAGCAGCGACTGTGACTGCAGCCCCGCTGCAGAGCTCCAGCTTCAGGCCGTACCTTTCCGGACTGAGATCCCGAGTAACACTTGACTGAAGACAGAGATTTGCCTGTATATACACAAAAGGGGTTGGGACAGTTCCTGACTTGTCCTTCTCACTAAACCACAGGGAAGGAAGCCCTTAGGTGCACGAGTAAGGCAGTTTCGTCTTCACTTTGATCGCCTCTCCGTGTTTCTATTCCTTCTTCTTTAGCTTAACTTTTTTTCAGCGCCCAGGACCACAATCCTTCTAACACTTGTGGTTGTAAATCTTTGCCTCATTTCAACAAATGCACATGCAAACTGAACATTTACTGTTGCCAGTGGATTTGGCTGAAGTCAGATCGGAGGTAGTTTATCTTTGTTTAATGTGAAATTCAAATATTTCAGCTGAAAAAAAATGACCGGTTTAAAAAAAAAAAAAAAAAAAGCATGGCATTGCACATCCATTTTACACATGTAATATTATGTTTGTCCATGTAATACACGTGCCCATTATTAATTCAGTTGACTATTTGGATGGGCAAGTTGTGTTCATGTACAGTGAAACTGTAGCAAATAAGTAGTAGGTATACTGTTCTTACTGCATGCACTGGTTCTAGTATGTGTCTGACCTTCTGAAAGTTGGTTCTTAAATATCAAAACACTCTTTCAATTATCCTTTGTCATATAATCCTCTATGAAAAAAAAATGCAGAATTATTCCTCAGGAATGCCAATTGTAACAAAATGTTCATGCAATTTAATTTGTGGAAATCCCTGCATTCCATAAATTATTTAGGGTTAAATACTTGCTCCTCTGAGACATTATTTTCACTTGATGCAGTATTTCCACAAAGAATATCTGTAACGTTGATTTTGCCAGATGGATATGTTTTGTGTTCTCATTAAATAATAGAACTAAATTCTTCAAGTATGTTATTCTTCAAACACTTTTGGTTTTCATTAACACAAAGCACTGTTCATCCACTGGAAAGATGGCAGTCCAGGAACAGAAAGTATTTACTTATTAGGTGCTTGCGTAAGGAATGAAGAAACATGGACTGCCAATCAACACTCCCAGTTGTAAGCCTGTAAAGAGCTCATTTCAGTGATACCTGGGTAGATGGTTGCTAGTGCTACTATATGGGGGGATAAAGCAGAAACACTTCTACATACCTTAAGTAGTCTGAAGCTACATATATTGCATTATGTGTGTGTGTGTGTGTCTATGTGCGCGCGCATGTGTGTATTTTAGACAACACACACAATGCATCCTTGTCAGCCTTAGGCAAATCAGAAATACCTTGCCAGCTGTAAAAACACAAGATCTCTTATAGAATGGAATTGTCACCCAACAGCTATAATTTTTTAAAGTGATGGATACATTTGAGTAAAACAACCCCTAAACCCCATAAGTATGCGAAAGATTGGACTTTAGGATTAGCTGAGTATTTGAAATCTCTGTATCGAACCCAAATGGCGCTCTAAAGCATTACATTTCCATCTGGCATGACTTCTTTCATCACACTGCTTTGGGTTTAAGCAGACAAAACCTTGGCCAAGTGTATAAACCAAAGCTTAAAAATAGCAAAAGGTACACTTGAAAGAGGTCATTGGTGCAGTCACTATGGTCTGATGATTTCAAAGTTAGCAAGGTGGAAGCCAAGTTTTGTCCTTTTGAACAAAGAGGTACTAGAAGATGGGGGGACAGTGGTAAGTATATCCAATTACTAGTTAAAATTATGTTCCAGTCTCTGAATTCCCATCCAGATCCTTGTGATTTAGAAAATCTTACCATTAGTCTATTGAGATAAGAGAGCAAACATACATATTTCTTTCCTTATTTAAGCCTTTCTGGCATATGTCCCAGGTACTCTGTGGTAATACCTTTTCCATATAGTAGCTGTGTTTTAAATTACCATACTAAACACATGGATTTTTTACTACCTCTCCGGGAGTCTAACACATTGGGTGGCAAAAAAACCCCCTTGAATTCCTGAAATAATACAAAGGCTGCCTAGGCTGAGGGGAGGCTTGCTCTTGGTAAAAGCCTGTTCCTACTTTGACGTACTGTGCTTCAACCAAAGTTAACAGCAGTTAACAAAATATAACAACAGTTTAAGGGAGAAGACAAGAGTTTAAAATGCATACTGGGGGAGTGTAGAGGTAATTTGTAAACAGGTTTTAGTAGGAAACAGTTTCAGTGTACTGTCTTCCTCTGCCCATTGAAGGGTCTTGCCTTTTTCTTTATGCATGTCAAAACAAGCCCATATACAACTCATTTGCCTTTTGCAGGTCTGAGAAAAAGTGTGAAGAAAGTTATTAGAGAATTCATTTATTATTACTGAAATTAATAACATTAAAAGCAAACAATGAAAAAAAAAAAACCAAAAAACTGTGTTATGTGGCAAATGCATTCACACAGGTGTTCGGAAGTCTGGGTTCCGTCCTTACCCATCTTATACAAAAAGTCTTTTAAATCAGTGACAATGACAGTGATGCTGACAGGAGACATGTGGCCTGAAGGCTGCAGTATCTGCTCTGTGTGCTTCAAGGATTTCACCAACTTCCCTGAAGCTTACCCTAATGACCCACTACTGAGTTCTGCCTAAATCCCACCTTTCGTTCTCCCCCCTCACTGTGGCTGTTACCAAAAATTTTACAGTGGAGGAACATGTCAGAATTTCAAGATTCTGAGACATATAAAGATGAGAAACTGTTGAAATCCAGCAACAAAAACTGATACATTTTTAGTGCCTTTTAGATTTTCTCCTCTGTAATCAGACATTGACAGTGAATCAGTATAATATTTTCAAAATTCCTATTAATGAAAGGAGTATAGGCTGCACTGAAGGTTGAAAGGAGGATTCATAAATTGGGTTTTTAAAAGAACAGCTGAAAATAAATACAAAGAGCAAATGAGAATGGGGTTAACTGTGAGGAACCAGTTATATGTAGATAGAAAACATGAAGGGGAACAGATAAATGAGACAAAAGGGGGGGGGGGAAGGAAAAAAAAAACCCCACAGTGCAAATATGGATACCAGGAAGCTGTATTTTGCCTTTTATACTTCTACTAAAGTGCAGTTTGATGAAAGAGAAAATGCAACAAATTCATATTGCATTAATTTTTAATGTTGTCTGAATGAAAGTCACAATTTCCTACCAAATCAATGCATCCACTTACGTTAAGAAAAACAGATGATATTTTCTCACTGTGTTTATATTTTAGTTCAGTACTAAAAACATGTGATTGCGATTGTCTTCTGTATTTAAATACTTTTTCCTTGGGAAGTCTTCCCTTGAAAGGTGTCCACCTTCCAAGTCACTTCAATATTTATTTTAGTGTGACTTGGGTTGACATTTATGCCAATTTTACTAGCAAACTGTAATAGTAAATTTGGCTTGCATTTAATGGAAATACTGATGGAAACTGAACGCTAAAGGAGTTACCAGAAACATAACCATAAGAACTATTGGTCCTATTTGCTTGTTTGGTCAGGAAACATAAACAACGTGTAACTACATAAACTGTTAGGCTAGTCAATCCCATGAGAGCTGAGTTTGGAGTACTGTGCTCATAAGTCAAAAGCCACAGTCTACAGACCTTTATACCTCTGTCAGAAATTTTTTATATACAACAGATTATGAGAAATTCCACAATCCATAAGGCAGACTAAAAATTGCTACATACACAATTTCCTACAAATTGCTAGCCAGACTTTAGTTGAGACTATTTGGAATATCTGTGATCATTTGAGTTTCATCTCATGTTGCTTGGTGTTAATTGCTTTAAAATTATGCATGTAATATTGCTATGCAATAAATTTATGTCCTGAATTTTTTGCTCTTTATTTTATCAGAGAATGATTTTGATTAAGACTCTCTGAATTTACATGAAGAAGAGCAGAGCTGAAACCACAGATTTCTGATCTGCATTCACATTAGCAAATATATACAAGTAAGCCAGATACATGACAAAATTGTGTTGTTTTAACCTTGGAGAAAGACAGAGAGTCTGACTTCCACTGTAGAAAAATGCATTTTAAGTGCTTTGCTTTTATGGTTATTTATTACATATCCGATTGAAGAGACAATATAAATATTTTCACGAGTAGAAATGCACAGGAATATTACATAATTAAAAAGCATTAATAAATACCTCTGGAAAAGAACAAAGCTACAATGCTTCTAGACTGTTGCCAAAAACAGATACGAAAAGCCCTGGAAACCTGTATTTGCTGGTAACTCATTTCCTCTGAGAAGAAACAGAGACAGGTAGGAATACTTTTTGTGCCTTTAAAAATGTAACAGGTAAATTGCAACCTTAGGGCTCCAAGGTAATGTTCATTTCCGTGGCACTAAATCCAAGTTTGAAACAGAACTCTCCATCAAACACTGCGAGACACATTTCTTGCATGAGGTGATTTGCTCATGCAAAGCTTTGTAGAAAGCTTTGGGCTCTCAACTCTGATACGCATTCAGACCATAGCCCTCAAAATTATACTCCTTTATAAAAACTTCCTAAAATTTAGTGAAAACATGCCTGACACACTTTTAAGTCATATTATAGAGTAAGGCAGTTATGTTGCTTACCTTGTTTTGTACCAAAGCAATCCCACGTGTACATAAAGTGAAGGGGTTTGTTTCCAGTAAATTTTCAGTTTTCTGTCAACACAATGTGTCACCAAATGGCTGACTGAACCATTTTCCTTTTGGGAAAGAACAAATACAAAGGCTAATCACTGTTACAGGAAAAGTTATCTGTTGGGTTCCCTGCATAGGATATCATCCCGACCTTTTGTTTCTTACAAAAAACAGGAATTGAAGTGTCTCATATGAATGACAGCCAAATGTAAAAACAAGAAATATTTGTTTGCGCATCAGAAATGAATCCTTTGATTGTCAGAGGTGCATTTCAGTGCTGCAGAACATGTATCACCGTAAACAAGTGGAAATTCAGGTTGAGACACTCAGTAATCCTAAAAATCATGCCACTTTTTCAACTTCAGATTCTAAAACAAGAGCTTGAGGTGAAAGCACAACAACTATTACTGGCTTTGCGGATCAGTTTCTTTAAAAAACATAAAGTGATGTTAAAATAGGACTCCCTATACCAGAGCAGAGGTTTGTCTAACAAAGTAGCCTGTTTCCAACAGTAGCTGATGACAAGAGGTGACAAAAGTATAAGAAAAATAAGAAAAAGTTCAGTAAACATACATCAACATTTGGTCAATTACTTCCCCATCTTCCAGTGACTTGCAGCTCTGTGTCACCATTGATACACTTCTTTTTACCAGCTTCTGTTAAAATTATCTGTTGCTTTCTGAACTTACATGACGTTCCTAGCATTCATGATGTCCTGTGACAAGGAGTCCTGCAGCATAACTGCTTCTTGTAAGAAGATGTACCTCTTTCTTTTAGGTTTGGAGCTTCTACTTATTTCATATGATACCCTGTAGTTCTCATGTTGAAAGAAACAGTCATTCCTTATTCACCTTCTCCAATGCCACTCCACCACATTCTCCCATACTCATCTCTTTTCCAAACTAAACATATTAACAAAGTATATTTCTTTGTCCCTTACATGGAAGCTGTTTCATGTCTCGCCATCCTTATTATTCTTCTGCCAATTTTGCTGCACCTTTTATTAAAGATGACAGAACCAGAAATGCAGTAGGCTCGAGAATATGGGCACCTTAGATTAAAAAAATTTGCTTTCTTTTTATTCTCTTCTCTCCCCAATCATCTCTAAAGTCTTCTTGCTTTGTTGGCCACAATTAAATATTGAGCTGATGTTTGCTTAGTAGTATTCATTGTAACGCCAAGACTTTATTTCTGAACAGTAACTATTTAGAGCCCGTAACTGTATGCATAAACTTTACTTAAGAATTCCCAACAACTTGTAAGTACCATATGCTACCGCAATCAGATCAGTAAGTTTTTAAGAAGGAACTGCCCTTCAGATTAATTGCATGTTCCTATACTGTGTCAGTTACAAAATAGGAACAATGCAAAACTTATAACCTTTGCAACACACCAACTCTTTTAAGAAAATAGAACATCACTTCTCTGTTGTCTCCTCAAACAGTGTCATTTAATTTTAGATAAAAAATGAGGAGAAAAAAAACACTGGGAAAAATACCTAATAAAGTATATAACATGCTCAAGGCAAGACAGTGTTCTCAGTGCAAGCTTGCCACTCTTTATACAGTTATGGCTAGATACTACTAGATCCAGAAAGTTCTTTTCTGCTGACCCCTTAATTTTCCTTCAGGTTCTCTTGCTAGCAACCTGTTGTTTCTCTGTTGCTTTTTGGTTCCACTCCCTTTCCTATTTTATTGCAGTAGAAGCACATTTACTAAGCAAGCCAGATGTACATGTTGGACCGGCACCAACATTTTATAGCTAAGTCCTACCTCCAGAAAATTCCATGGAGCAAGCTACATGGAGCAAGAGGACAAAAAAAAAAAAAAAAAAAAAAAAAAAAAAGAAGAGAAAAAGAAGAAGAAGAAAAAAACCTACAGCTGGGAACATACCTCATTGTTGTACATAATGCATCCAAAACTCAGACAGCACAGATTTCTTAGACAATGATTTCTCAGCTGAAACGTCAAGCTTAGTATACAGACAACATAATACCTGTCAAAGCAATTTTTTCCATATCTGAATTAGACAGAGCACAGACTTCATGGAGAAGAAAAACTTAGCTGTAATTTCAACCAAGCCCTGGAAAAAACAATGTTACAGTTGGGGCTCTACAGAAAAACCCACACAACCAAGCCTTTAGAAAATCGGAGGTAATGACTGCACAGGAACAGACATTGAAGAGAAAAGGTCCTGCTGCTTTACATATCACACAGCCTGACTACAAGACACGTTTGGCCAAGTTTTCCATTAAGCATGGTGTTTCCTACCATACATTTATGTCCTTTACAAGCATAAGGAATCACCAATGGTGCTGAGCTAATAAAATGATTAGATCTTTCCATGGGTTCAGACTAAAACTCAGGCAAGACCTAGGCAATGCAGCAGCTTCTCATCAGACTCTGCTGCAGGGATGAGCTTCATGCAGTCTTTCCACTAAACCTCCACCTGTACATGAACCAGATTCATGGTCTAATCCTAATGAACTAAGAACAAAGTCATCAAGAACTGAACTTGGTAAACAAATATTTAAATGCATATGATGAGAGCTACTTACACTTTCAGAAAAGGAGGTGTTCTTGAGCAGGACTGGTCAGAACAAGGAGCTGTCTGAGACTGGGAAAATGTAAGTCCTCTCCTTGAAGTGCTCAGCGGTTGGAACATAAATCCTTAGACATTCACAGTCATGCTAACCAAAAAGGCAAAGAGTGGGATACTGTTTTTTCCCAAAGCTACGGATGCTTTTAGGTCAAATCTCTTGCTGTGCAAGACTGTGTTTGTTACACAGTTATGGAGATTATCAGGACATTTGTTATTTTACTTTATTACAGTTATCTAATGTCTAACATGTTTGACATTACTGTTTCAACTTATACACCTTTCAGGAGATAAAAAACAAATCTTACATGCAAATTATTTTTTTGGGTCCACACTGGAGCAGGTGGATGCACCTGAAGGAGACTGTGACCCTGTGGGAAGCTTGCCCTGGAGCAGGGTCCAGGCAGGACCTGTGACCCCATGGAAAGAGGAGCCCACACTGGAGCAGGTTGCTGGCAGGACTTGTGACCCTATGGGGGATCCATGCTGGAGCAGTCTGCTCCTGAAGGACTGCAACCCATGGAAGGGACCTGTGCTGGAACAGTTTGTGAAGAACTGCAGCCCATGGGAAGAACTCATGCTGGAGGAGTTCATGGAGAACTGACTCCCATGGGAGGGACCCCACACTGGAGCAGGGGAAGAGTGTGTGGAGGAAGGAGCAGCAGAGACAACATGTGATGAACTGACCACAACCCTCATTCCACATCCCCCTGCCCCACTTGGGGGAAGGAGATGGAGAAGCCAAGAGTCAAGTTGAGCCCAGGAAGAAGGGAAGGGGGAAGGTTGTTTAAGATTTCGTTTTATTTCTCATTATCCTACTCTGATTTGATTGATAATAAATCAAATTGATTTCCCTGAGTCGAGTCTGGTTTGCCCGTGGTGGTAATAGCTGAGTGATCTCCCTGTCCTTACCTCGACCCATGACCCTCCTATTATATTTCCTCCCCCTGTCCTGTTAAGGAGGGGGAGTGCGAGAGTGGCTGCGTGGGCATCTGGCGTCTAGCCAAGGTCAACCCACCACAATTATATAGTAGCTTCACTTTTGTGGCATGTCACTTTAATTGAAGGAATTTTAAAAAGGCTTTCCCCTGTTTATCTTGCATTTTTATAACTGCTTACCTCTACTCAGCTTCACAATTTGTATTGTCTGTCACACATAACCATGGAAAGAAAACACTTTTTCAGAATCAGAGAAATGTGACAATAAATCATAAATTCTCTGAAAGCCAGACAGTAATCATTTTCACTTCTAAAACATCCTCCTCAATGCAAAACATTGACTTGATGCAGAGATAATCAATTAAAATGAGATAATGGACGCAAATGTCTTTGCATAGTGTTATTTCCGATCTTCTTTCATAGAATATCATTAAATTTGAAGCAGTACTACCTGATCCATCTACCCTGTATAGCAAATATTCAGTGACATGTTGCTAGATACAAGTCTAAAGGCTTACTTGCTAGTAATGACCTCTTTTTTTTTAAATGTATGGCTTTATTTGGTCTCCAAAGTTTAAGCTTTGGTTTATCACTCCTCTTTCATTCCTCAAAAAAAGGATCCTATTTTATTTATGTATTTACAATTCAGTGTCTCTAAGTTCATTGTGAGGTACTATACAAATATATTCAGGCAGTCTTAATATCTGCCTTGGGAAGCCTGCAGCATTACAATTAAGTTTCAAAATACAGACTGCATATCAATTTAATGACAGAGATTGCTGACAGGTACAACAAAAGGCATGAGATGTGAATGGCTCCTGTATGTCTCATGGGTACTAATCCTGAAGCTCAGTAATCATGTTTTAAAGGGAAATATTAGTAATTACTATACACTTAATTGAAAAGAAGAGTTAGTATGGCTGATAACTCCCTGTCACTGTTGGTTAGTGTCATATTCCAATCCAAACCTGGAGTGGAACAGATACTTGCTGTCTGGAATTGCTTGCCTGGAGAATGAGGTTTCTTCATCCCTTTAAAAGAATTTGACTTCCACCCTGGTAGGCACAATGTCCCTTTCACTAGCCTAATTCTCAAATGTTTCCTCAATGAGGAAGGCAGACAGCTACAAGCTTTCTTGTTCTTACTTTGTCAATAAAATGCTGACCTTTTCATATATGGTTGGCAACACCTGAAACTTCACAGGAGGCCTGTTCCTTTCTTTGGACTACTCTTGAGCTAGAACTTAAGTTACAGAAGTATTTAAGATCTCAACAGAACTGTCAGGTGAAGGCTATTATTGTTTCCCTTGGACCTGAACATGGCCAAGGAATAAGAACCCTGGAAAAGAAGGTGATGATTCCTAGACTTTGCACAGGAACTGGAAGGAACAGAAGTTTAGGACAAAGTTCCTCATGGCTTAAGGCTCTTCTAAATATTCAGATAATGCTAGCAGTGGAAAAGCTGCATCTTACTACGGACCAGGCAAATCTAAAGCATGAGACCATTACATTTGATGTCTGGTTGGCACTTAGCAACTTATTTAATCTTCCAGTTGCAGCACTGAAATCTCTGGATTACAAGTGGCCTAAACTCAGAGAAGCTGTGGAATTACAGAGGCCAAAGCTGTGATCTGCCCCGTCACATGCCCCAAAGGTACTCATCAGTTATGACCTCAGGCACCTGTCCTTGACACCTCCAGCCCCAGCATGCAGAATCTCAGAATTGGTCCTGCAAGTAGCAGCACATGAGGAAAAGTGCAAACTCAAGCACATTTGGTGTTGTCAGCTCCCATGCCTCTTTCATTAGCTAGATGTTTAATTAAATGTTTGCCTTGCAGTCTCTAGACTCTCTATTCTCTCTGAATGCTATGGTTACATCAAAATCTAAGCTTTCTTTTAAAAATGAAGTATTTTTAGCTTCTGTTTTGAAGCTGGAGCTTGGCAATTTAACTTGTGTGTCCTTGGCAGGTTCAAAATGCAGGAGGTAAATCAAAGTGACCAGGCTTGGGTTAGTTTGTCTTGAGGGAGACAGATAAACTCAGGACTTTTTGTGGTCCAACATATGTTTTTAATATACCGGATTGGGCTGGGCTTGAGTTCAGTAGTTCTTCCTTGTTGAAAAGCCTCATAAACATCCTCAGGGAAACAGATCTCTTATGAAACTTTACAGAATGCATTCTATTTGGAACTAAATTCCAGACACTATCTACACACAGCTCTATAGGAAACTTTTTTTTTTTAATTATCTCATTGATAATATCATTTCTATTTCACAATGCAGTATTGTCTTGCTATCATTCTGCCAGTATTGTCTCACAAACAGTACAGTCATTAAAAACTACTTAAAGGGTAGCAGACAGCTAACAGGATACAGACCCTTTTATCTTTGAGTTGACTTCAACCAGTACTCCAGCAGATGAAAAGAATGATGGATTTGTGTTTATGAAGTGAGTTAAAAACAAAGCGCAGAGGAATTGCCTGATACCACTGTGGGGAAGCATACTGAAGACAAGCAATCTTGTCAGTCCAATTCTATGCAAACCGATGTCTGTTTTGTAACAATTACTGTCTTATTTGATATTCTCAGCAGAAAGGTCAAGCCCAGGGAGTTTAAACACATCATTTTGGAATCTACCCATTCTGGGCCTTAAGTCATTAACAACGACAGTCGGTACCATCAATGAACTCTTTCAAGAAAACATGTAAAATAACAAGGAAGTCAGAATAAAACATTAGACTGCAAGTGCATATTTGAAACATAAGTATAAATTCCTTTAAAGATGGTAATATCATTTGCCAATTTTAGTGCTGGCATAAATTCCTCCATTCCTACAGCATTCAAACCCAGAGCCTTTTCATTGAACTGAAGACTGTATCAGCTAATCTGCCTGTAGCAAAGATTCTTCAGCCTAGCATGTTAAATGTATTAATGTCTGGTAATTCAGGTATATGTCAGCAGAGGGCATAAAGAAAGTTAGAAAGCTTTCAGTTGTAATCTAATCTAAAAATACCTTTAAATAATCCATTGGTTTAGCATACTTTTGTTTCACTATCAGCATTTGCCTTTTGTTAGTGCTTGAAATTGCTGCTTCTAGGCATAAGAAAAATGAATTTTATAAACATTAAATGTAAATGCTGTTAAACAGAAATAAAGAAATACTATTTAAATAGAAGTCTATCCTTATCTTCTTACAGCTGTTACCTTTCCATAACCTTTATTGTATGAATTTCCACAGGAAAGCACATCGGAAGACGACAAAATGAAGGCAGGTGTTTGCAGACTTACCATTCTCAAGAAAGCCCAATATGACTTATTACTGAAGTTCTGAATGCCAGATTAATGTGTTACATTAAATACATTCAAAAATTAAGAGTCAACACATGTAAATAAGGTTATCCCCCAGTTAGTCTAATCTTATCTGTGGAACTGAAAGCATGATTACAGGTCTAATTCAAAGGACTTATGCAACTCACTTTAATTTACTGATCCTACTTTGCGAAGAATCTTAGAAAAATATAAAAGATCTGAACTAGAATAAAATTCTCAATGTCTTTAGCAAACACTTTTAGGTCTAATTTGGTTGTGGCAGGAGTAGAAACTTGTAAAGGCAGGGCCAGTGCTTTCAGCAAGACATGCATATTTTTTGAAAACTGCAATTTTTGTCCTTCTAGCTCATAAAAATAAGACGACGAACCTAGAACATTCAAGTGTGGTCAGACTGAACGATCACGTATTTGATTTTGACTGTCCTAACTCACTAAATCAGGATCTGTTCCTGTGCAGTACTGGAAACGTTTAGATTCCACTGCCACAATGTTGTGGTTTGACCCTGATT
>VZTL01004133.1:0-12980 GCA_013400535.1 Scopus umbretta
AACCGTTCTATGATTCTGTGATATACCTTTCACCTTTCTTTGTGGCAAATAACTCCCTTTCAAAGATACTATTCAGTCCAGCCGCTGTGTTGGAAGAAGGTAGCGTTGGAAAGTAGGCAACAGAAGCCAGACTACTGTCAGGCAAAGTGCAATGACTCTTACACACAGTTGGTAAAATTATCTCCATTATAAATTGTTCTCTGTAAGTGACGGAGAAAAGTATGCATTATTATGTCATATCAGCTTTTTTTTCTTTTTGTTACGTTAAGTGATTTTCTCCACATCTCTGTGTACTTCTCAGCCAATGAAGCTGAACTACCACATATAAATTTCAGCCTGTGTCAGTTTCCAACTTTCTCTAGTAGAAATAATTGTAGAGTGAAAATAAACAGGAGGAGGGAAAAGCATAACAAGGAATAATACCATATAGAATTTCATGTCATAGGAGGTATTAGGAAAAGGAACAAATACTACTTTTTGATACATTTTAGGGAAAAACCTAACTTGTCCCATTAAACCCATATTTCTGTATTCTGACCACACTTTATTTAACCCCAGATATGCTGGCATGCATTTTTGTGTTTCATATTGAGAAAAAAAATAGCCCTTTTAATAGTAAAATGCATTCACTACAAGTACTTAGAAATGTGACATCAAGTAACAGTCTCAACATTGTTATGCATCATACCTCTTTTTGTTGCATACTAAGATACGTACATGGCATAAATTTTAATCATCTTTGATTTTCATAAATATTAACTGTGCTCACCATTTTGAATTTATATACCTAGTTTAGCACATCAGCTTTGTTTCAAATAAATTGGTCTCATTTAAAACTGATCAAATATTTGTTATTGGAATATTTTTATTTTCATCTTCATTATGAATTGTCAGAGTCCCTATCATACTTCTTGACTACTCTGTAACCATTTTTGTTACATCTGACAACCATGAGGCACCTTCTTCCTAAGTAAGCATACTGGAGGAAATGGTATTAGCAAGTACAAACAAGCCGGGGCTCTTCTTGTGCCATGCAACATGAAGATTTCAGCTATTTAGGTCTCCTACTTCTGTCATCAAAATTCTGTCACAAAACTACAATCCAAAACCAATACCTGTCCACTCAGAAAACTCCAACAGTTAATGAAAATCCACCCTGTGATCTTTTGACTCCACACGAATCCACCTGGTGTGTAAAGTTTTAAGTTCAAATCAACTATCAAGCTAATATGTTAAGCCAGGAAGTCTTTAATCAAATCTTCAATCAGAATCTCATGGCAAATGTAGCACACTTGCAAAAGCTTAGTTCACAAGGGCAGTACCAGAAAGCCCACGTACATCACAAATTGAAAATTATGGGAAACTACAGAAGGTAATGCATATAAAATACAGAGAGGGCATTACACCTCAGGATTTTCCCCAATGTTGTTCCAGATGCAGTATATGCCATTAATATTTCATCAAATAAGAAGTCCAAAATATCCCAGCAATGCGACCTCTAAGTGGTTAAGCTTATCAAGTTGTCTTCGTCTGGTTCTCTCAAACTGCTTCCAATGAAGTTATTAAAGTCTAATAATTACTCTGCATTGTTCTCTCAACACTTTATAATATATTGTGTGGAGCTACAATGAGCTATGGGAAATGCCTTGCTGTAGTGATATATAAATGGAAAAATAGAAAAAAGCATTTAATTACTAAGAACTGTGATGACTTGATAAAAGTAAATATATTATCTGCTCTGCCCAGCTTGACCTCTCAACAGATAACTGGACAAGACATTATTTCCTTATATTTAACTATATATAGACATACGTATATATCAACAAAAACTGGGAAAGAAGATCTGGAGAACTACTACCTTTTTTTTAATACAGTTCAGAAAACTATCATCATTAACTGGTATGACTCAAATGTTGGATTCTTTCAGCATTGGGAAGTTAATTGATACAGCAATCCCTCTTTTCAAGACAGAAGAATTTGCTCTGCAATATGTATGAGACATGCAAGAATGTGTGCTGCCAGCAAGAAATGAGAACTGCGGGAAAGGCTGTGGCAGAGGAGTCAGACAGCACACAGCCTCGCAACTTCAGAGAAGTAGGAACTGGCATCCCTAAAAAGCTTTGGATTTCCAGCTGAAAATCTCGCTCTGCAGTATACACCTTATAGTTGCCACAGTTATCAAATTACTGGAAAATTAAGAGCTAATTATCATGGCCCAACTAATTCATATTTCTAACTGCAACTATCTTTTCCAAATTACTGTCTGGGCTTGAAAACATCTTCACGTGAGCAGCCTGCCTGGTACTGTTTGAGAGCCTCCATCGGTCCCCCATGCAAGACATTTCAGACTCTAGAACACCACTTTCACTGTATTTGAAGAATACTGCAAATAGGGTCTGATCCATGCACACCACCTAATTTTTAGGGTTCTGATCCTGAACAGACTAATAAAACTTGTTATTGGTGGACATAAATATCACCATCTGAGCCCACTCAAATGGCTAAGTATTTGCAAAATAAAAGCTTATAGCATGTGAAATAGCAAACACCTAAAGAAAAGGCTGATAACAAATCATTAATTTTTATCTTTGTTTTCTAAACTGCTTGTCAAATATTCACCAGTCCCATCAAACAGTAACCAAGAAAGAGAAAAAAAATAGACAAAAAGACTAAGATTTTTCTGGTTCTTCTGAAAACTCCTGGGATTTCACAAACATTTTACACACAAGAGTAACCTTTTCTTTAAAATAAAGCATGCATAAGATAATTAGATTTAAAAAGGTGTGTCAACTTTAAGTATTTTTTTTCTTAAATTGGCAAGTAGCTGTCATCCATAACTGTAACAACATATCCAAAGGCATTATATCAAAAAAAGATTACAGTATTTATACAATCTACTATTTTTTACACTGTTCTTACCAGAATTAAGCATTATTTTTCTTCTCTTTCACCATGTGACAATTGCTAAGCAAATAGGCTATCATGTTTTATAAACCAAAGAAGAGCTATCATACAAACCCACAAGCATTCTTTGCCAGTCATGTACGACTACAGAATGTCAGTATAATTTGACCTCTCAAAATAGATAAAGGATACAATACCAGCAGGATATCCAAGGAATTAAGCAGTGTAATTCTCATTAAGGTTCAGACATTCAGAGTGTACTGAAAATTTACGCTCAAATGATACATTTCTAGATATTGGTAGAAATTACAGTTCTCTAGAATCAGATTATAATTATATAGGATGGCAAATTGTACGTTTTGTCAGTTCCTAGAAAAAAATGGATAGCAAAATCTGCAATTCTAATGGCTGTTTTCATGCTAAATACAGATACTGAGAACACGGCAATTCATTTACCAATTAAGACAAAAATTGTTTCCCTTGTCTTTTTCTTCTCTTTTCTCTAACATTCAGGCATATTGTGAACCCACAGAAAGACAGAGATAAGTTTATTGGCCAGAAATAACCAAGGAAAAATCTACTGACTCTTTACTCACTGCATAGAACAGACAAACTCTCCTTTTTAAAACGTAACTCAGATGTACAGAAGATTGGGTATCACTGGGTTTGGAGGTTTGGGGTTTTTTTTATTCCCTTCTTTGTTTGTTAAAGGAAAGATGAAAGAGAGTCCTACACTGAATTTCAACCCGTGGATTCAACCTGTGGAGCTTAAATGAATCTTCAATACTCAATTATATTGTGAGAAGTACTGCTTCCTACATGTTTACAACTTGACAAAAATAGCTTCAAGACAGAAAGAATAACCAGAATCTAGATTTTTGTAATTGTCACTTTCCATGTATTCAGAACAGGTGCAAATTGTTTCCCATCCCAAATGTTTTAATAATAAAATAAAGTCTGTATAAAACCATCTCCATTTCTAATTCCAAAACCGACACAGATTTAGAGAGAGATCACTGATGAGAGCCACAGTGTTCGCAGCAGGTTTGTTTAAGCATGACAGGAAGAGGTCCTGAGGTAATTCAAGATACTACAGGTCTTGGATTTTGTGCTTTCCATTTTTCCACAAGAAAACAAGGCTAATCCAATTTGCCCCAGCGTGTCATTTAAGAAGTCTAGAGATAAACCATCTTTGGTTTCATGTAACTAAACAGAGCACAGCTGAAGTAGATCAGATTAACTGCTAAAGAAAGATTGTGTTGACAAACAGTACAGAAAAGTATATCAGCACTTTTTGTGGGTGCAAAAAGCACAGTAAAACATACACATCTATTTGCCAGGGGCTGTCTTAAGCTTGTGTTTAACTTGTTGTAAAGCGAAGGCTGGAAGAATAAGATGTAAAGGGTTTTTATTGAACAACGGGGTGTTCAGGCGCTGTGACATCAGTAGCAAACCCTTACAGGAAAGGGCTTTTCACCATCCTTTTCATATTTTTTTAATATGTGGCTGAAGTTGCCATTTTAGTTATTCCACTTCACCTGCTAGAATGCCTGTTGGCAACAATCATAGCAAAAGCAATCTCCATTGGGGACTGAAGCATCACACGCAGCCTTGTCAGTGGTCACACTTCTAAGTCTGCTAGTTCCCTCCTAGGAAACATTTTCAGTTAAAATGTGGGTAAAATGTGAATAGAAATATGTGATTATCAGACTGGCTGCTGATTTTCTAGAACAGGAAGCAAATCATAACATGCAAGTAAAATTTAATTAAAAACACTTAGGTCTTTGTCAGAGAAGTATTTAAGTTCTCTGTCTCACATGAAACATGTATGTTAATTCCACATTTTGCATAACAGTACAAGACAGAAAGCAGTGAACAAGTGTATCTCTGGAAGCTTCAGGAAGAATTCTCATTTCCAGGGGGTTCTGTAACAAAAATTGTCCACAGCACTCAAACTTCAAATTCCTTCACTGACAATTCAGTATCTGTATAATGAGGGGGTTTTGCCTGATCTCTTAAGGAAGAAAGATTTATGCATTCATAATGTCTATAATTTTTTTTTTTCTTCAGTTGATTAATTTCAACTAAAATTAAGCAGAGGTAAATCTTTCTAAGTCCAACAGGTTTCATGATGAAGGTGGTGGCTGGGTAGAGGCACAGACTTTAAATAGGCTCTCTGTGGAGAGGAAGGTTTTGGGCTCAGCTCAATCATATTATTAACGAGAATCATTATGAATGACAGCTATGGGAATTCTGGCTTCAAAAGCTGTACCGATCCTAGGACTACTTCTTACAGGTATGCGTGGAAGATCCCTTCCAACCCCAACACATGGTGAAGAAAGTTTACTGGGTTCCTTTTTTCTTGTCTACATATGCGTAGTTCTTATTATCTTAATTTGGATTTCTTATAAACAGACAAACAGAAATGCAAAAGAAATAAAAAACATAATGTTTTTGAGGCAAGAAGGGTGGAAGTGGAAGATAAAGCAAATGGAATTCCTTCCCTGATCTCGCTACTGAGTTTTTGTCCTGGACAAGCCACACTTCTGCTGCATGTGCAGTGTCCCTGTCTGCAACACGGAGGTAAGACACCTCTGCCCTTGCACAGCTCCCAGAGCTCCAGGCAAAGCACAGCGCGTGAGGGCGAGACACACCACCGGCCGTGCACTACAGCACCCCGCCAAGGTGCATCCAGACCACTGAGGGACCTGTCACACTGAGCTCTCGAGCCACGGCCACACCACAGATCACCAGGTGCGTGCCAGGAGAAGGTGGCAACAGTAGGAATAATAAGCGAGCACACATACTCTCAGATAGAGGTATCTATCAAACAAAGCTGGAGACGCCTTTTAACCGCATCAGATGTAATTAAACCACTTCTGGCACTGCGGGAAGCTACTTCCAAATGCGTTTGAGTAAGGCAGAAAGTACCATTTCAGCTGTTGGACCATTAAAAGAGTGAAAATAAGATCCCCCTTTGGGTCTAATCAACACTCATACACCAGCAGATGTTTTTCTACTCCTCTCAGATAAATACATATGACTGTGTATCTTCTGGTTTCTTTATGGAACACTAATTGCCCACTGCACAAAATGTCTAATTGATGTAGCATGTGATCACTGTTATTTGCACATTTTTCACAGCTCTAATATTTCAACGCACAACCCATGAGTTTATGTTTATTGTAGGATACAAGGTGAGCCATTTCAGCCTGCAGGATCATCCACTGAACATCATTCAGCTTCATTCTGTCAGATTCAGAGGGCTCTGTTTTCCTGCTCTTTCAGGACCTAGCCAAAACTGGAACAGGATGCAGAGGAGTTCAGCCCAAGAATAATGGAAAGCAAGCTGGCTGCCACAAGCAAGCTAGAAATGCATAAGACAGCACCAGCTTCCTCTTCGTGACCCTTCAAAAGTGTTTATCATTCTGGGGTAGCATTGTACTGCTACCAGTGCACATGCTCTTATCTTCATGTACGGCAAACTGGGAGCACACAGCGTGCTTCTCTGGACTGATCAGATCTGGTGATCTGAGACTTCTCGCCTACATCGCTGAAGCTACGTGTGCCTGCAAACCATGCTGCTCCTCAGGGAACACATCTGCTCCCCCCTGCTCCCACATGCTAACAGAAGGACCTCTGCTTGAATCTGAAATCTACTTTAGAAAGACTTTTGATGACAGTTCCTGGATGGGAGCACAGACCTGAAATCCCACTCAAATATTTACCTGCTTCACAATTATTAAAAGACTTAATTTAAGAAGAGCAGGAAGATTATAAGGAAATACTGCCATTCACTTACTTACAAAGTTAACTCAACCCTTACTATGTCCAGGCACTCTCCCAGCAGCACATAGGCTATTCTCCCCAAAAGCAACATCAGCCATTTGACAGCACACCGGACAGAGCACTACAGATCGAATTTCCAGATGCAGAGGACTCGCACAAAAAGGGAAAGAACCACAGAAACAAGCTGAGTAAGTTTCCGTAAGTATTGAGTATCATTGAAATACAGAGGTAGGCACTTTGTGATGTAAAAAAAAAAAAAAAAAAAGTCTTGCATTTCACAAAGTAACTAACTTAGGGAATTATTAATAGTGACTCAATCATTGTTAGTTATAGACCTATTCTAATGGAGTGAAAAGAAATAAATACAGAAATAATATCATAGCCATTTTGAGGAAAAATTAGCAACAAGATATAAGTCATCAAGTGGAAAGTGAAAAGCAAACCATAACGAACACCATCTTTCTATTTAGTGTTTATTGCAACATGCAGTCATGTTTGGCACTGTTAATCCGAGTCCACAGTAAATGCGGTATCGCAGAGCTGGCTGTAAACTAAAACGCTTTGGGATTAATTTTCATCCCAATGGAATTTTCATCCCAATGCACAGAGAGTTACTTGGAGGACTCCTCGTAGTGTTAATTGGGCATATTTACAATTCATCATGCAATGCAGTGAAAACTTCTATGCCTCTAATGTATCTAAGGATTTTCTTCAGAATAAGCTTTTTTTCAGATAAGAATAAGTTGTTCTTGCCAAAGAACACATAAAACCTGCAACATGTTATGTGCTGTTTGTCATCTTGACTAGGCAATAGACGTTCTCCTCCCCTCTCTCTCCACCACATTAAGTACTTTCAACAGAAACTTCAGATTTTCAGAGAGGCTCACGATTAGGAAACAGCGTGAGCAGAGAATCAGAGTGACCCTGAGCACTCTCGAAAATCCAGCCATAGACTCAAGGCTCCCTGTGTAGTAGTACATTCCATCCTTTGAAAGGCCTATACCAGCCTAGTGCTAGAAAACAGCTATTCTGCATGTGTTCTTAAATCGTCTGTTTCAAAATCTTTATATATTAATAGAATGCAATAATCAATAAACTGTAAGCCAGCAACTGGATAGTCATTTCCAATGAGCTCCTAGCTGCCTTACTATCTCCTTCAATTTTTGTTATGGCTTATATTATTTGGTACCACTTCGATGAAATGATGGCTTTCAGAAATTATAATTTATTGTAAGTAAAATTAATTTTCTAAGACCTAAAACCTTTCCTTCCAAGTCTAGAGTTCAGTGGATTCTTTTGCCAGAAGTCTTTGCAAAAGAATGCCAAATCTTGTAAACTCAAGAACCTCCAAAGTTTCAGGAGAAAATTTTGGGGGGTGGGTGGGACAGGCCTGGCCCACATCAACAAATAACCCAAAAGACCAGTCACTCATCTGAGGTATTAGAAATACCTTCCTAAGGCATGAAACACACTGGGCAGAGACTTGAACACTTGAACTTGCATATCCCACTTTCCAGGCTATGCAAACGTAACTTCACATTTTTTTCCAAAAGAATAATCTGGAGAACATTCTGACACAGGCACTGGAAAACGTTTTTTCCTTCCAATACTACTCAGAATAATGTCTATCTTGCAAAGCCTCAAGCATATATCATTAAATGAATAAATAACAGGAGGTGCCTGAGAAGAAGGGAAGAAGGGAAGGGGGGAAGGGAAAGGGGGAAGGAAAGGGGGAAGAAAGGGAGAACTTTTCATTTAATTTGAATTTCTCCTGTGCTGTTTTTTCTTGATCTTTAAAATCTGTGAGCCCCACGGAAGTAATTAACAATTTTTCAAGCTGCATCAATACTGCCAGAATACTACACTATATCATTATCTGAAATAGCTAACATTTAAAAGGCGTCTTGCAGGATGCCTCAAACTTCTAGCAATGTCATGACCTTTGTGCACTGATATGATGGTCCAGTTTCTCTGGGTATTAATACAGAATTCTTTAATTAATATATCTGGCATATCGAAGAATAATTATCCTAGTATTCTGAAAAGCCAGATTAGGCTAGATTAGGTCACTCATAGGTGGCTAGTGCTCTTAACAGCCAAAAAATAACATTCTTAGTTCAGACCAGATAATTAATTTTAAATTAAAAGTTACATCCACACTGTGAACTGTGCTATGACACATACCCAGCTAGCCCTAAACAAGCTAACACATATACTGGAAACAAATTAACTATGGTAGTCGCTAGCTCCTCACAGACTGAACTGCATTGCTCCTCCAAGGAGTAAATCACTTCTGCATTTTTTATGTTGTTGTACAGCTTTCAATACCTGTGTTAGCTCATATGCAGCTCACCCAAGTGTCTCTCTGCTGCACTGCAGTATGCAGCATGGACCACAGAGATCAAATGCAGAAGGAAAGAATTTAACCAATTGGACACCAAGCAAAGCTACAGGGTTCTCCACATCTCCATCATTGCACAGATTTAATGATATGCAAGATGCAGAAGCACCTGAGCTCTGCCTTAAGGACAGGCAATAAAACAAAGCTAGTGTTATTCTAGGGCAAGCACAAAAACTTTCTCTAAAACCTTGTACTTCACTTTTTAGATCTGCAGCAACAGCCAGTGAAATTATTTAAAATTCAGTAACCTGGAAGAATCAATTATCAAGGTCTGACTCACTGGTGTGTAGAGACATCCTTAATGTTATTTTACGTTGCTCTACAGATACACTGTCCCAAAAGATGCACTATTTACCTGTATAACTAACCTAAAGTTTTAGATAGCCATATAAGAGTTCATGCAACTCCTAGGTCTGCAAAAGATTTTTTAATGGAAATTCACACTTCTGGCTTGAGTCTTGGGATTTATATCTACCAGAAATAGTGGGATGCATTCCAAGGTACAATAAGTATCTTAGTCTTTCAGTTGCCACTCAACCTGACCTGAGCAGTTAGCCTAAGTCATTGTTCAGCCAAGTTATCTGTTCTTCCATTTCTACAACCAATAATTTCCTCAAATTTTCAGAAGTGAGAATTGCAACATGATGCAATGGCTTTTTTTTTTTTTTGCTGTTGTTACTGCAGACAAGTGAAAATGTTGCTATAGTAGTATTGGTAAGCAACAACCTGCTCTGGAAAAAACACAAACCAATTTTCCTTACACTTCTTGCTGTGGCACAGGTACCACTAAAGGAAAGACCTAGCCTTTAACTTTACTCATTTTGCTTTCAAACTGATACCAGATTTGAAAGACAGACCTGTTTTGATCCCTTGCCTAAACACAGATCAAATACTGACATATCTATATTTCACTTGCAGATACAATTTCCAACTTAGTCATAATTTTAAGTTAATCAAGGAATTTCTTCATCTTGTAATTTCTCACTGGCAGGTAGTTAGAACTGTGATTACAATTAAAATTACCATTAAAGACTTCGTGCTGTGGGTTCATTACCTGTGTCAAATGAGTTATATTAATTATGAATTATGATATTCACAGACTTGTGTTAACATGCGTCTCAACAGAAGCCATGAGGTTTCCACCGAAATCTGCAATTCAAGACTATTTTGGTAAACATCTGAGAACTCAAGCTAAAATGCAACTTCATGAAAGAATGACTCGGGCACTTGTGTTGTCAGAGAGCAAGATGAGTACGTCACTCAAAGTGTGCTTGCACATTCATATTAATGTATTATTATAGACCGTTTGCCATTATTTGCTCAGCTAGCACATGAGCTCAGAGAAGGTCATGGAACCCATCCAATTCCCTTTTAAGTCAATAGAAAAGCTCTTACGGCACCTTTTTGTGACTGTTACCCTACACGTAAGGCAGAGAGTGGTGGTAAACTCTACAGCATCCCTACCTCCAGGTGTAAGGACAGTAGTCTGACTGCACAGAATCAGCATCCAAAATATGCAAAGTTCTTGTACTGGCAGAAGCAGTTACTATCCTCTGTCGTATTAGGCCCTACTGCATTTCCCCAAAAGAACTGTTTTAAATTGGGTCACTTCTTTCCTTTAAGGATAAATAATGGATAAATCTGTAATCTTCCAATTTATTAGCAATCCAAAAGCATGAAGGCTACTTCTGCTGTAATCATTGAAAGGCAAAGTAAAGATACATTTTAGCTTCTTATTAACGTAAAAGAAGCAAATACAAATACAGCTAGTAAATAATTTAATTACAGAGCAAACTGAGCATTTAAAGACCGTCCTAAATGTCACAAAACTACACAATGTAGACATAAACTAAAATTATACAGTAGATAATCTCCAATACATCCACAGTTACTGAACATGTACAAAGCAAAAAAAAAAGCTACATTACTATCAAGTATTAAATGAAACAAGCTGGTGTAAAACAGCTATGTCAGAAAAAAAAAGAAAAAAATAAACATGGTTTCATCTCTGTATCACATATACTCATCCTGTTCCAAAATAACTACTCCAATCTTTCTACCTTCCCCCACAGTTACCTTTGCACACTCTATACACCCTTCTCTGCAAGCACATTTCCTTACCCAGTTAAGTCACTGTCCCCTTCCTTCCTATTTTCTTAACAACAGGATAGTCAAAAGAAGCTAATGATCATCTATCTGTAACAAAAATGAAAGCAACAAGAAGTATGCCAACAATCACCTTAATCTTTTTGCTTATATGTTCTGCCCTTTTCTACCTAGCTTCTAAACTGAAAATTCCTCAGACTGAAGACTGCCTTGCTGTATACCTGCATACTATTAGCACTACACAAATGATAGCAGAGCCCAGAGAGGTATTATATTCCCAGCTGAGAGTACTTAGAACTTGCTGGTATCGTCCTGCCACTATGTCTTGATAAAAGAGATTGCAAAACTGCGAGAGAACAGTTCTTCAGTTCCCCATCAGCACCTCTTTGCGTGACACAGGCTATCACTGAGAAGGGCATCTCCTAATCCCAGTTACTGGCCTTCATACACTGCAGGAACAAAAGCTTCAGCAATAAGCAAGATATAAAATAAACACTGATTTTAACATCCATGCTTAAAGCAATAATCTTTGAATAATCTGCTGCAAACAGTGAAATTAATTCTTGATAATCTGCAAAAAGAAAAAAAAATTACCTTAAAAAACCTGCAAACAGTACTAACTAGTGAAGTAATACAATGAGAAGTTGGGATGGATATATTCAAAAGTTACAAAAAATAAAACACAAATTCAAGAGCAGACAATTACAGAGAAGGGTACCATATAGCTGGCAAGACAGAATCCTGTTTTGATGAATAATCTCAAAGTGGGAAAGAGAGAAGAAAGCCAAAAAAAAAAAAAAAAAAAAAAAAAAAAAAGAGGCAAGGAGAGCAAGATGTAGGGACAAATGGCAAAAAGAAATCTACTCATAAAGAGAAAGACCAGAAAAGCATGAATTAGAAAATAAGTCATTAGTATGAGGGAAGGAGGAAATGTGAAAAGAATCCAGCTCTCTAGAATGGCAATTTTAAGTTACTAATAAAAAGCACCACCTTCCAGGAAAGCTGCTGCTTGCCTGTCTAAATGGATGCCACTTCAAGGAAAGTCCAAAAACGCTCGGGCGTAAGAGTCAAAACTGTCCGACCCGGGGAGCTGCAAGAGGAGACATAACATTTCATATCCACTTCCCGGCTGTCATCCAAATCTGGCACAGATGGCTTGCAACTGATTGCCACTGCCAGAAACCTGCACATGACTGTCGCTACCAGAAACCCACTGGCCTCTTATGAAATGAGTTTTTGTCTCAGCCTGGATGTTGATACTTCAAAGGTGGCCGGGGGTCACAATACCATAGGACACTGCAGCCGCTTATCCCTCATACGGCCCAGAGCGCACCCTGCAAGAGGGGGCAAAGCCCCTTCAGCCCCTTACTTAAATCCACCTTTGGCACACTGCAAAGCACAGGACGACGAGGTTTCACTCCCAGCTCTGCCGCCGATCTCCCTTGAGCCTTGTCCCATTTCCATCTAAGCCAATTCCCTGCAACTTCCACAGGTCTCTGTTTCCCTCACTGGTAAAACTGAAGTGATACTTTATGTTCCTCGCCTCTCTTTCCTGCCTGGTGGATTTAGGCAATCAGCTTCAGGGTAGCAATTGCCTCTGACGACGTGCTCCTACAGCTGCCCGACACTGATGCCGGGCAGAACACGACTTTGATCTCAGCTGGAGTCTCTACGCACTACCGCAGTAACACCCTACAGAGCACAGACCCCCAGTAAGGGACAGCTCCGACTTCAACATTTGGAAAGCACACGACTAGGCTGATGTTATACATCGCAATAA